>VZSR01003807.1:2696306-2786971 GCA_013398615.1 Brachypodius melanocephalos | reverse complement strand
ATGGTTCAGTAAGGTGGATTGTGAGAGACATGGCTCTGTTGTGAATGTTTATCCCTGGTTTGTCTGACATTTGGATTTCCAGTCAAAAGGTGAGGTCCTTTTCTTGGCTAAATGTTCCAGGAATCTCAACGATGGTGTCCCTCCTTGTGCTTCATCCCTTCTAGCTACTGTCCTTACTCCCGCTCTGCCAGGCAGCAAGTGTGGAGTACTTCCCACTGGTGTCCTACTAATGTCTGTAAATTGTTGACTATTTCTCATCGTGGCAGTGACTGTGATGTGAAACTTAAATGTATGGACAGGGAAAAATCGTGGCCCATTACATTGTTTTATTGGTTAGAAAGAAAGAAAGAATAAACTGTATTTTAGGATGATAAATGTGGGAATCTGTAGATCTAGCTTCAATTTATTCTTTTGACATAGATCTCCTTGGCAAGATTTTGTTTCTCTGTGCTTAAATTTGTCTTAGAAGACATAACCAGTGTTTCACAGAGGTGCTGAGTGAACAAGTGTCTTTTCCTCACACTGTCTTTCAATGGCTGGCATTTCCCAAGTGTTTTCTATGAGATCTGTAAAATCTTAGGAATATAATAGGTATATAAGAGTTGATGCAGTTTTACATAGGTTGCTATTTGTACTGTACATTAACTTAGTGTTCCTTATGAGTTGCAAGATTTGTTCCCTTCCCTGGAAGGGAATAAATACCTGATTTGCTGAGAACACAGCCCACCCCACAGGCCCCTTTCCCTGGGGAGTGATGGCAAGTGGCTATCATCTGGGTTGTTTCACTTTCTCCACAGCACAGTGGTGAGACCACCAGCCCTTCACCAGCAGCGGAGACCAGCTGGAAGCGAGCAATTCCTTATTGCAAGACCTACCCAGCTCTGTCCCGCGTGTCAGAAATGGCACTGCAGCACAAGGGGAGCCACTGAGAGGCCGGTGCATCATTCCCCGTGTTGCCGTGCAGGGCTTTTAGGCACTGGAAATGTGGCAGCCTGCCTGAGCACATTATTTCCCCAGGTCCTGGAAGGGCTGGTCCAGGCACGGCACAGTGCTGACACAACTGCGCTGTTGCCACTTCCTCAGCTGGCCCTGGCTGGGGATCCCAGGGCTGCACTCTGTTGAAGAGTGTATCTGTGCCTGTAGGGACTTTTACAGGTAGTCACAATGCTGGAGAAGTATTTAATTCACTGCAATGTAAATAGTCCTGTGGGCTATAGCTAGGGAGGAAAGTGGAATGGTTTCTCTTGTGCTACACTGTGTAGTCTGTGTGGCAGAATGACAGAGTGCTGTCTGTTGTAAGACCATGACACAAGGTCAGGCAAAAGCTGTGCCAGTGCAGAGGCCTGGCTGGCCAAACTCCTCCTTTCTACCTCCACTGACCTTTTGTGAGCTAATTCAGGGATGTCTTTGGCTCAGTAAGTTTAGCTAAAGCATCTATATTGCCATAACACAAAACTTCCTGGTTTTCCTGGGATGTATTTTAAGCTTATTGCTATTTTTGTGCAGTTTCTTGCATTTCCTATTTGAACAGTTCCTGTCGGAAGCATGTATTGTTTGGGAAGACATGGCATTAATTACTGTGTGAATTGTTTGTTGTGTGGGTACCATGGAAGAAATACATGGGAACTGTTCCAAATAATCTTTAATGAGTTCAGTCATCCAAGATCCTGATTTCCATCTCATAAATAATAAACTGTCCTGAATATGCTAATTTAAATTTGCCTTTAAATTGCTTATTTTAATTTTGCAGGGGAAATAATCAAGAAGAAAAAGTTCTGAAAAATGCAGGCTTGCTCTGTTTCTGTTCTAGGTCACTCAGGAGTGCAGTTACTTGTCCTCTTCTCCATGCTAAATCCTGAGACAGTGAACATGTGACTAGACTGGTAATGGTTTCATGTGAAGAGGGAAATTTGAAATGCAGTGAATGAAAATACATGTGAAATCCTTGCTGCATAGAATATAACCTTATGAAGCAAACTCTTTGCCATCTCCTTTTGATGGAATCTCCAGTCTCGATTTCTGCACTGATTGTTTGCTGTTGGGCCAATGAAGGCCAAAAGTGTTGCTCTGACAATAACCCAGCCTCTGGCAAGGTAATAGTGTGTGCTCAGCAGTGACCCATCTGCTTCATCAAATGCAAAGTCAACAGTCTTTTAGATAAGTCTCATCCAGTCTTGCAGTAGTGGCTGAAGGTTTTTCAAAAAGCCTTCTGATATTTGTGGACACTTGTTCAAGGCGTGAATGTGCTGGTAACTGGACTAATGATTTCTCACTGTGCTGACTATAAATAAAAATGTTTCTGCTCCAGGCAGGCAGATCATTACACTCAGAGGATATAGTACCAATATAACAGTTACTCATGAGATTTTTTCTGTTCTAAAAGCATCCTTTTAAAGACATATCATGATTTTACATGAACTTGTGTTCTCTGGGCTCTGTAAGTTCAGACTAAACAGTAGTGCATAGCATGGCAAAAATACTTCAAGAAAGGAAAAACAAGTGTATTTTGCACATATACTAGCTGATCATATATCATTCAGATTTGTTAAGATTCAATACCAGATAAATAGACAGGAATAGGTTTGGATGGTTGTGCAGACACATCTTACTAGAAACACAGTCACCAAAATTTCATTTCAAGAGGCAAAACAGTGAAAAACCCAAAGATGTTGCTCTCTTTCCTTCCCTGGAAGGAATAGCAGCTTTTTAAAACATTAATATCCTCAGTGAGGCATCACAAATATTAGTTCTCAGTTCCTTCAAGGGGTAAGAAGAGATAAAAATAGAAGCCACTCTGAGACCTCCCAGAGGCTGACAAATGCATTCATTCATTTCCTTATAATGACATATTTCATGAAGCCCTTAACACTGGAAATTCTCAGAGGAAGATTCCTTCTCCCTAATACCTTCTCACTTCTGTTGAAGGCTGTCTGTATCATTGCAAACAGGCAGTGGGTAAAACACTTTCTGAAAACTCAGCTGTGCTTCGGTAGGCTGATCTTAAACAGGAAGAAGGCACATTCGGCTGAGTGCACTGGGCAGGTGGTGCCATGACCTGTAATGGTGTGGGACTGCCTGGCTGTGGTGGGACAACCAGAGAGGGGATGGCTGTGTGTAATTCTTAGCAAGAGGTGAGCAGATTGAAACCCCTTCACCTCTAATCTGTGTGTGGAAAACAGTGCAAAAAACAGATGTCAACTTTGCAGTAGCTTTCATTTCACTCTCTGCTCCTCTCATTTGCATGTCTACCCCTTTTGTTCATCTCTGCTCTGCAGTCATCCTACTTAGGCCTGAATTCATCTTACTTAGTGGAGGCAAGTTGGCCACGTTGGCTCTCTGCTGAGAGGGATGAGAGGCTTTTCCAGAAGTGTCAGGTCTTCAGATTAGCAGACTGGCTCTCTGAGTAGCCTCTTGCTGTGTGTTGGTTGTACAGGAACCAAGATGTGTTTAGCTGCCTTAGTTAAATATCTGCAATTGAGTGGGGTGACTTTGAATGCTAAACTTTGATCTTTGGTGAGGTTGGTAGACAAACAGAGCAGTCAGTTGCTTTATTTTTCTTGCACTAAATTTTAAGAGTATTTTTCACGAGATAGTAAAGCAAAGGCAAGAACATTGAAGCTGAGAGTTAGAGGTGGAGCCTAAAATGGTACTATTATTTCAGGTGGAGCTTACCTGACCAAATGCAGGCTGAACATAGAGATGAATAGAGATGAACTGTGAAAGATTCTGTTTCACTTGTTAAACTATAAATGAACCCATCGCCAATAGCTCAGGGGTAGTTATGTGCATCTAGGATTGCATTCACCATTCCCTGCAGAGGTCTCTCCATGGCAGTCTTTCCAGAGCCAGGGATCAGCCACAGAGATAAACTGAAGACAAAGGACTGAATGGCGCCACCCAAGTTGTCCAGTCAGTGCCTCTCCAAATGCAGAAAGGCACGCTGCAGATGCGCAGTCATGTGCTCTGTAGCTCATATCACCCCGGGATGCTGTACATTTCCAGGCTGCTCACAACAGACTCCAAGTCTGTGCTGGAAGACAAAATGCCACAATAATTGTGTCACAGGAGGAGAACAGGAGAGATCAAGGGCACTTCTAAGTCCTCCCGACTAGCAGGAGATTTGCTGGGTGACATTTGCAGATGCCTCTGGACCTCGCACTGTGCTGCAGAGAAAGATAAACAAAACCCAGCAGTCCCTGTTGAGCTAATCTGAAAGGGGGTTGCTTCCCAGTTCCAAATCTGGTGATTAGCTCAGCCCTGTGCATGCAAACAAGCACAGACAGCTGATGGATGCTGATACCTCAAGGAACACTGATGAACCTTGCATCTCTCAGTGACCGTGTTTATATCCTTAACTGACACAACATGAAGTAAAATCCTCTGTCGTAAATTTCTGTAAAAAAAAAAAAAAGATAAAGGGGATCGGGAAAAAGCATATTGTTCAGGAAAAATGCCAGCCTTAATTATTAAACTATACTGATCTAATTTTACTCCTGTGATTTCCTGTGTGCAAAAGATCTTCAGTAGGAGGTTATTTTTTCTTTTATAAACAAAGGCTTTGCTTTGCAATGTACTGCCGATTGGCACAGTCACTGTATAACCTACAAAGGCAGATCTTTAAACAGTTTGCTGTGATCTCATCTGATCTGCAAGCTGGATAATATATCATCAATATAATTTGTGGCAAGATATTTATATAGGTCTGGTGAGGTGTGTTGGAAACTCCTCTGAAATCACACAGGCAAAAAAGGGAGGTAATATTAGCTTAAATAAAAGATGCTATCAGCTTAACAGCTCCATGAATATGTGTTATTACTAGAATAGCAAATCACACTTTGCAGGTACTTAGAGCTAGCTAAGAGAAAACACGTTTGCTATGATTTTCTGTCATGTTGGATCTAACATGTTGGATCACACAGGGAACAAGTAATTACCTGCAGAGATTTTCAGCTATTGTTCACAGGTTTTTGTGTGGCTTTGTAGTTCCATCACTTGTATCCAAAGGCTTTTTTTGGCACCAGGGAAAGAAGGGCTTGAAGGACCTGGCCCCAGAGAAGGGGGGTTGCTGAAGTTGTTAGTATTTAAGAGGTGCCATTCTGCAGTCACTTCTACCACAAACAAAATTAATTGGTTCCTTTGCTAGTATTCTTGAAAGGATGAATGGACATTGCCAGCACTGTTTAGGAGACCAAGCTAAATTATCATAATAAACACTTCTGGCCAAAAATTCTGTGTGTCACTGACAGGTGCTCCTTTTGTGTCAAGGGTCAAGATACCTAATAGTATAATTTAGATACCAACAGCTGGATATGGTGTCGGTGACTCTACTCATACTGTGGATGAAAATATACTTCAGCTTTTATAGCAATAATTTCATCCACTTACCCATACTCTGTGTTTGCTTAAAGCTGTAAGCTGTGCTGTACAGTTCATAATAAAGGGCTTCTCTTTCCTGAATAGTACCTAAAATTGTAACCTAGCAAGAATACCAGGGAGGCTGGAAAGGTCCACTTTGCCCAGACAACCAAAACTTTTCTTTTTATTGTGCCAGTGGTTGCACCTTCTAGAGCCCTGATGCTGTTTTGGGATGTGTGAAGGCTAGAGACAGTAAAGCTCTGGATCTGGAGCTGAAGCTTCCCCAGTGTGAGACACGTTGATGTTGGTTATGCCTCCTATTTAGCTGCTTTTTAGACAAGATTTCCATGTCTAGTATAACACCCTGTAAAACAAGAACATGCTCTGACTTCTCTTGTTAAAATTCCTTTCAGTTTCTTACTTCTTTTTCCTCCCTTTATTAGTTAGGAATGGTAGAGGTCAGTAGAGCTTTGTAAAGGACCTTTTCATCGAGGGTGAGACATATTAATCATGCTGCAAATCCTGCCTGCTGTCTGATGGGGTGCTTCTTTGTGCTGGTGTACAGGCCCATCAGAGCCAGGAGAGCTGCATGCACATGTGTGCACCTGGTGTGTGGTTATCTCACAGGGATGGAGAACAGCTGAGAGTTGAAAAAGTGAAAAGCAACAGACTTCTGCCAGATGTAAAAAGTAAATGACTAGAAGAAAATCCGAAACTACACATTTCCTTTGTCACTTTCTTTGTTACCACTTTCAAAAATAGCCACAGTTTGGTGTTTTATTTCTTGTCCTTGACTGTATTTGTATCTTCATATTTACTGTTAGGCTATCAGCTTCTAAATCAGACATTTCTGCTCAAAGCAGTAAGTCTCCAAATGAGCCAAATGAGTTTGGTTTCCTTCCTAAAAGTTAAAAAGGTCCTTGCTTGCTCCTAGGGTCCTCTTTGGACTGCTATTCTGGTTAAATTCAAGAGCTTAGTTTTGGAGTCTTTAGTCCATGAGAGAGATCAGGCTTCTTCCTTTGAGAGTTTGCTCCTGACCTGAATAACAAAGGAACTGAAACAGGGGCAGGGTGAGGCTAGGGAAGGTTTGCTCACTGGTGTAGCTCGTTAGGGGATTTCACGGCTTTGCTACTAAACCTTTTGGTTCTGCCAAGTTTCTTGACAAGAGCTGCAGCACTAACAGTGGAAAAGTAGGTCAGGAGTAGATCTTGCAAATCTACTCAAAGGGCCAAGAGCACAATTTATGTAGGAAAAGAAGAAAAGGAAAAGGAAAAAAAGGAAAGATTCTAGGGTGAAAAGGACAGGAAGGCCAGAGGTTGGTAGGACTCCTTAAGTGAACCCTAATGTGTAATTATACATCTGATTACAGATTACTTTCTAATAGGGTCTGAAAAGTTCTTTGGTTTCTTCAGCAGGGCTTTCATTAGCATTTGGGAATCTTTTATTCTGCAATGGCTGTTAGCAGTAAGACCAAGCTGCCTGCCTGCCTGCCAGCCAGGATTTTGTTTCTACAGTGGGTGAGCAGTGTGCTGGCCTGCTGTATACACATTCAAGTGTGTAGCTGCACCCCTACTGAGACCCAGGAAAAAGCAATAGCAGAAAACCAAGAGTTTTTGCAGGATGGACCCTTTCCTTTGAAATGTGGTAGATGAGTGATTTCTTTAAATGGAAGAAGAAAACCAATAGAAGAAGTTTTGAGGTTGGAAAAAACACCATCCCCAGTGTTGTCTTCGGGAGTAAACTTCAAAGCACATCTCAGTTTGGGCAATGTGCACTGGTTATCCAGCATACATCTCAACTTTTTATTCAGCTGAACTTCTTACCACACTGATGAAATTTCTAATATATAGCTGGTGCCATCAGTTTTTTATATTTAGGCCTAAATTCTTAAGAGGTTTCTGTAACACACAACCCATAACTGAACTGTCATCTGATTTCAAGCAAAATCTGACAGTGGGTTTTCCACCACATCCATAATTCCAGCTAGCTTCCAGCAAATATTTTTAATGTTTATACTGGATATGTATTTCTTCTGCTTTATAGTAGAACTCTTGTTAACTGTTAGAGTTTTTGCTGTTCTTTTTTTTTTTAATTGTTTTTAACTTTTTACTTGTGTTTTCCTAGCAGTTAGAATACAAGCTTTAAAAGCATGCTAATGTGATACACCATTTCAGCTGAAGTGAAAGCCCTTTAGCATACACACTTACTCAGAGAAAGTGGGAGTGAGAGAGCTGCAGGATTTATTCTTACAAGTGTAATCCTTTCATGTAGAAATTTCCCCTTAAAAATGATTTTGCGTTTGGGACAGCTTCCTGTGAATCAGGCACTTTCTGCATTTAGTGTTACAAGCCAGGATGTTTGCCCACCCTCAGTCAAACTGAGTGCAGTGCTGCCTGCTGGTTTTCCCCTATCAATAATTAATGCATCAGTTGATGGGCAATGAACATTTTATGGAGGCCATTTTAACAAAACAAACAATGCCCTCCTTGCATCTATCAATGAGAGACATTTTCATCGGTCTTCTACAAATTCTCTCATTTCCCTTCTGAATGTTGGAAGCCTTTGCCAAGAAAACACAAACAAGGAGATGCTTCATTATCATTGTAACACAGAGTTTTGAAGGAACACTCTTAACTTAAAAAGCTACGTTTCTGCCTGAAATATTTTACATCCTACTGTTACAAGGACAACATGGAACTCACTGAGAGTTTAGGGAGATAGATTTCTCTTTGTTTTCCACTTTTACTTTCTCCTTCTGACAGCTTTCTCACTACCTAGCCTCAAGGTTTGCCCCCAGCTCATCAGCAAGTTCCCTGCCTTGTACAGTAAGGGCACAAGCCAGTTTTAATCATAGAGGTGCAGAGCTCCAGTACATGTGCAGGAATCACAGGTGTGCAGCACCAAAGCTGTTTTGAAATTAGGGTTGGGATTTATTTTGTTTCTAGTTTATCTGAAAATCTTGGTGGCTACTCTTGAAACAGCTCTTTATTTATTTGGAAAATGGGTTTGATGTGGGCAGGGATAGTTTTCATGCACAAATTCCCTCCTCCTGCAACTGCACACTACAATGTGATTTGGAGGCCTCTGTAAAGGCACAGACACACCAGGAGAGGATAGGAAAGTCATACACTGAGGAGTTAGTAATCTGCAGGAGTGGTAGTGATGGATAGGAGCTATTTATATTTTGGGCAATGACCACAGAAGTCCACTGTGTAGAGGCCTGAGACCACTGGCTGTACTTGTTTCTGATCTGGAAGAGTCCCCAGGGAGTAACATGCTGTGAGTGACCTCATGCAGTTGGCAGAACCAACCACCCTTGTGAAAAATCTTCCTGCATATTCTCACCCTCTGCTACAAGTGAAAAAACATACGTTTACTCTCCTGACAAAATGTTCTCTGCTCAGGTGAAAATTTGAAACATAATTTTTTTTACTTGTCCATCCTCTGAACTTGGAGCATGGTCTCAAAGGTGATGTGTGCTCTTTTCAGATGGCTGGAGGTGTCTGTCCCATCTGCCAGGTTCCTTTTGTACCTGCTCCACATGCTCTTGATGTAGGGCTGTTTATGTGTTGTTTGTTTATCACTCTTAGGATTCCTGTGTGCAGTGCCAGTATTTGAGCTGAGTCACAGGCTTTTAACAACTTTTACTGGCTGAGGATCTGCACCATCATGTGCTGCAGTGTCCTGGCAGAAGGAGTCCAATAAATGAATTGCAGTATGTAATCTGTGCTTTGCAATGAAGGGTTTGAGTAATTTATTTCTTGGTATTTTATGCTTGATTTTTGCATGCTTTTCAAATAAAATCTAACAGTTTCTGGATGACATCAGACTCTTTTCCATTTTTGTTGTGTTTCATGTCTTTTCCTCACACTGTCTTTCAATGGCTGGCATTTCCCAAGTGTTTTCTGTGAGAGCTGTAAAATCTTAGGAATATTATAGGTATATAAGAGTTGATGCAGTTTTACATAGCTTGCTATTTGTACTGCACGTTAACTTAATGTTCCTTATGAGTTACACGATTTTCTTTAATAATGAATTATGTGCCTTACTGAATCGGTTCTCATTCCATGGAACTCAATAGCAGGTTTTAGTTAAAGAAAGCCTTGAGTGTCCATTGTCTTTCTCCCTCTCTTTTGTAATTATTATTGTAAGTTCCAGGTTGTTTTCAACCAAAATTATGTGGCAAGAGAGTGAGGAGTTAAGATTTAAATAAAGCAGAACTGATAAGCCAGCTACTATTTTGGGGATAGGCACAGAAATATTTGGAATGTTATCAACAAGTTGTTATGCTCTTTTAACACATCTAAACTGGGAGTTGCTTGGGTAGTGGGATAAAATTATTTTTCTCCCCATTAGTGATATGATGCATGTATACAGATTAGTTACAGCTGTATGAGCAGAATAATAATGATCTTACTGTGTTCTCACATAAGTATTTCTTGAAGATTTCCTATATACCTGTATTTTGTCACTCATCCCATTGCTCATTGTTTTAATTAAATTTTTCCCTGAATTGATTACATCTACATTTTCCCATGGGGCTGTAGATGTGAATTTGCTTTTCTTCTCCTATCTGTAATGCTTGTTCTTTAAATCTTTTCTCTCAGTTTTCTCTTTTTTCTTAAGAAGATTTGCTGATTGCAATTTGATTACCTGTTCACCATTTTGTTACCCTAATTGAGGCCTAGAAATAGAAGTCCAATAAATGAATCTATTAATAAATGTTTGATTTTATATTATTCTATTCTGTTGATCTCAAAATTCCATGTTAAAGTAGATGATTCTTTTTAAGCCACTGTAGAAAGCACTAAACTAAAAAAAACTAAGGCAGAATACTTGCTTTTATTCAGTAGCTATTCTTAGAGACTGCAAATGTAGACAGATACTGTGTCTATTGCCATTTTCAAATAAGACAACTGTTATCTTGGTGAATACCAGGACTTATTTCTTAAGAAAGATTTTCAAAACATCTCCTGAGGAGTTTAGAGGCATGAGTTTCATTCAAAGGCGGATTTACACCATTCAGAGATTCCTCTTACATGGAGGGACAGGGGACAGGGGGAAGGACCTTATCAGAAGGATAGGCAAATTCACTTTGTATATGTATCCAAGTGAATTTTGCTTGTGGGCAAATTTGGCTGTCTGCAGCAGAAACTTGATATTCTTCAGTGCCCCAAGCTGTCCCAATTTCTCATTTCAACATTACGTTGTGCATAAACACTTGTCTGGCTGGAAAGGCTTTTCTTCACAGCATGCTTTCCCAACACAGTGGTCCCAGCAGCACCATCCCCAGAAACGTGTGTCCCATGTGTTTCAAACAGAGGCTTTTCCATATTAACCGGGTGCTGTGGGACACTGTGGAGCTGGCTGTTCCACAGCTGTTCACCTTTCGGATCCATGCTCCTCTGCCTTCTGACGTACAGTACCGAATTCATGTACTTTGCTGCAGCTTAACTGAATTACTCTTCTGTCACCCACGCTCTGTGATGCTATAAAGGCTGGTTAACATATATATGAAAGCCATGGCTCACCACTGCACTTTCTGTGACACGTGCTCTTGTCAAAGGCTTTCATCACAAAAAACCATTAGAAAGTTGTGACCACTACTGAAAAGATCCAGAAACAGGATTAACAAGTAAAGATGTCAAAAAGTACCCTACCCCCTCCTTCCTTGGGTTTTGAATGGGAAAAGAAATCTCTTGTTTTAGTCACTTTTTGTTTTCTGTGCCTCCTCAGCACATGGTGCTACAGCAGTTAATGCCTCACTTGGTTCACGTGAAGGCCCCTTGCTGCCAAACACCTGCAATCAGCAGTTCACCATTTGGCTGGGGAGTCAAAGGCAAGACACATGCAATGCTGAAACCACATCACTCCCTTCCCTGAATGCTGCAAAGCTGCAGGGGGGGGCACCCAGCAGTGCCTTGGGGTTTGCAGTCAGCTGTGGAGCGTGTGTTGGTCTTATGTGTGTTCAACAGTTATGTACAGAGAGTCTCTGTGGAAAGCATTGCATCCCTCGGGATCAGAGATCGTGTGCTACCTGGATGGGATGGTGACAACAACCTTGCTGAAGCACACAGAAGGCCAATTTGTAATATGTTGCTCGTGTTGTTCTCTCGAACAATTATTTTAATCCATGTGTGTGTAAAACATGCTTTCTGTGATTGTATCATTAACTGTAACAAGGTCAGTGTGCTCCCCACATGCGCTTCCATTATCCAGCTCGGCAGGGTTAGAGCACAGGACACATTGCAAAGGGGGAGGAATGTTCCAGCTTTGCTGGTGCCTGAGGCGAACAGCAAGTCCTATGGATGAAGCCTGGCTGTGGAGAGGCACTTGCTTTGCTGCAAAGGGAAACGGGGAGCCACTTAACCTGCTGCTGCCCAACTGCTGTGGGGGAAGGACGATTTTCTGCCAGAGGTGTGAATCCTAGTAAAAGGCCATATCCCCAGGGAGCAATGATGTCCAAAGGGCAGCTTGGGCAGAGCAGCTGCAGCCATATATGGGACATACTTTTCTCCTCTTGTATTCAGCAGTGCTACTGCCAGTTAGTACCTGTGGAAGTGAGAGAGGAGACAAACCATGTTTTCGGGGTTTTGTGCTTTTCAGGGTATGTGAATGCAAAGAGGTAGTTTTGGGGCTGTTAGCCACTTACACATATAGCAGAAATTTAAAAATACAGACTTTAGGCTGGGCTTCAAAGAGTCTGCCTACAGGACTCTGACTGTATACAGAGTCTTAACAATAATTTAAAATGTAACAAAAAAGTATGATTTGTAAACATTGATTTTCTCCAATTGCAGCTGACAATGTTGCAATGGTTATTTTTTTCCAAGTCGGAAATAGGAGTAGGAAAAAGCTAAATACTGATTCTTTTACCTCCAGATAAGACCCCATCAAAACAGCTTCTGTGTAAAGATGGTGACTATGTATTCAAGATGTCTAAGCAGATTTAATATCTTACCTAAGGGGCTAGAGAATGCTGGGTCTTTAAATGAAATCTGTGTGATGGTGAGGGATTTAAGACCTTACTGAGCAAATGTTTTAGGCTAATAGAGTAAGAACAGGGATTGAATTGATATCCAAAGTGCAGCAAGACTGCTTTGCTCTCAGTGTCTAGCTCATGCTGCTAGAAAATAGTGTCCTTTCCTCAGCTGTACTCCAACAGCCTTTGTTGAACTGCACGGAATCTCACACCTCTGGCTTGGGGCTTGTCTGCAAGTGCCTGCTGGGGGATGATGAGGGTACTTGCAGCTACTTCTAAAACCATTGGTAGTAGGGATAGCCACTGGATATTTTGATTCCTTTATGCTTCTGTGGCTTTCCTTCCTTACAGCACTGAATTAGACCTGGGACAATGGATCTCAACCTGTCTTCCTTCCTACATTTTGGAGAATTCCTGATCTCACTGTGGGGATCTGGACAATGCCGCTCAGAGGCAGATGCCCCGCTTCATTCTCACAATGTGCTTATTTGGCCCTAATGGTTAGTGGTAGCTGATGCTGTAGTCACTGACAGTCACTTAAGATAGAAGTATTGAGGTATTGTGAGGATGGACTGTAAGCAGATTTCTGGGCACAATGCTGCCCAGCTTCCTACTTCCACCTCTGCCTCAAGATGTTAATGATTTTCCTTAGACCATTTGCATAATATTACTTATAGGAGATATATGTGGGAGATATATTTGACCTCCTATAAAGGGTTGCAGTAGGTCACCCATTCTACATGGGCTTCGTTTCACTAGCCAGAAGCTGACTCTAGTTACAGTTTTAGGGAGAGTCACACTGGTTTTGGACAAGATACCAACAAACTTCGTGCAAAAAACTCAGGATGTGATGGAGATTTGTTCTAAGTCCACTCCATTTCTGACACGAGCTGTAGTGTCCTTGTGTTTGCATCATCTGAGCAAAGTGTTAGTGTCCCAGTCATGAGCCCCATGTCATACAACATTACCAACAAATAAGTGGTGGTGGAGTAAACCGAGAGATTTGTAGGCACATCAGGAGCTAATGCTGGTGTTTCAGTGTGAACTGCCATTCGCCTCTGCTTTCCTGTGCAGGGTAGCAGGCCAGGTGCTCATCTACTCACGTGCTCAGTGCCTACTGCCACTGGCTGGGATGAGGAGATTTATGCAAAGGGCAGGACTGGAGCAGTTTGTCGTGGTTTGGGGAAGGCCCTGTCCTCTAGCCCAGGTGTTGACATTAACCTCAGCACAGTTTCAATCTACTTGTTCATTCTCTTCTACCCAAACACATGCGCAAAAATAAATTGGGAAGTTTTAATGGGTCTTTCAGAAGGCTGGTCACTTAGCAGTGTCGTCAGGCAGTTGACCACGGACATGTTTGCCAGTGACCCAAAGGAAGGAAGAGTTAGCTTTCTCTCTCTCCTTTAGCCTCCTACAGATACAGATGCTTCAGCTTTCCTGCATGGCTGCTGCAGGAAACACACCTGAGTGCAGTTCTACCTGTGAGCAAGAGGACTCAGGGCCTGGCCAAGGTGGCCCATCTGCTTAAACCTGACCTGAGCAAGCACTGGAACAGAGAAGCTGTGGATATCCCTCCTGGGAAGAGTTTAAGGACAGGATGGATGGAGCTCTGAGCAGCCTGGTCTGGTGGAAAGGTGTCCCTGCCAATGGTAGGAGTGTTGGAACTAAGTGATCTTTAGGGTCATATCCAAGCCAAACCATTCTATGATTCTATGATATTCTTAACCCCACGCTGTGTCTCTTATCAGCAGCAAAGGGATTATTGATGAGATTCTCAAGGCTGAGCTGTAGAGCTGAAATCAGTGACAGTTGCACGCCTAAACCTGCCAGCTGGCTTTGGGAACGCCAGCTTTCCTCTGTCTGTTTACTGGAGAGCCCTGCTGTAAGAAGTTATAAAGTAGCAGAGGAGGCAGTAGTATTTAGTTGCTGCAGAAGCTAAAGACAATTAGGTGCTCCTTTTTTGCCAGATTCCCCAGCTGTTGTAAACTGGCTGCTCTCTGCCAAAGTCAATAGAGCTACACTGATTTGCTCCAGCTCAGGATTTGACTCTATGAGGCTGTATCAGAACATGTGTCACTTCCCTTTGCAGGCAGGTGAAACAGCAATGAATATAGAAAAAGGTCTTGCAGCTACGGGAATTTAATAGATAAAAGTATGCTAACAAAAATAAGTGCAGGATTGTGCCTCTGTCAGCATTTGTTCGGTGTGTATGTCTGTCCCACCCCATTCCTTCTTTGTTTGCTGTGACTGCATCTGCATCACTATGGTAACTGATGAATGACTATTTAATTTACCAATCACTGGATGCTGCAATTTAGTGTTTAAAATATTCCAGCACTGTCTGTCATACGCATATGCACAGCCGCATACAATCTGTCACACAGGAGATGTTACAGGTTCTTAATAGTCATATTTTAAGCGAAATCTATTTACCTGTCTCCCCAAATGGGACATGAGATCTTTATCTACTGTGACAATGGCCACAAGCTAAACAGTATGTGCAAATAATCATTGTTGTATTATTTCACATTTGCTGTCTGTATGTGTCAGCTGCTAGCCAGCACACCAGAAATAAAGGCCACACCATTTACATCTCAGAAGATTTCTGCCAACTCCTAGGTCTTAAGAGTTATTTAGAAGCTTTCAGAAGAAAAATAATAGTTTGTGGTTTAGGGAGCCAGTCTAAAACTATTATTTTGGAGGAAGGAAAGGAGAAGGACAACTGTCACTAGCTTTTCAAAGGTTTGGTGTGTGCCTCCTTCCTTCAGCTGGAGGAATGCTAGGACAGCTCCATGCTCTTCTGTGGGGCTGATGTAGGTGGGCACTGACTGAGAAGGGTAAATTAACATCTACTTTCATTCTGTTTTCTCTCAGCTCTCCATCTATTTCAGTGCTGTGATAAGCTGGAGATTTTCAGGAGATCCCTAGACGCCCAGATACATTTTTACTTTAAGGGGGCTTGGTTTTATTCTATTCTACAGAACTTTGCAGCTGACTTTTAATCTCCAAAGGGAATACATCCTCAGTAGAATATATTCCTGCTACAGGTAAAGCAGATAGTTTTAATACAGTTTTTTAAAAGTTACTGGGTTTTGTTTGTTTGTTTGTTTGTTTTTTTCTTGGACTGCTTGAGAAAAGATATAAAAGGTGTAAAAGAGTGAAGGGAGAGGAGTGACAATATATATCCAGGTGTGAAATGGCCTTGTGCCTGCTGAGTGGTTGCAAGAGAAGTGGTATTTCCCTCATGGAGATGGTGGGACCTGAGACTTGACCATAGGCATCTTGCTTAAGGCCTGGGTGGGGAGAAGTTCACCTGGGCTTAAGGAGAAGGAGGAGATTTCAGATAACCTGGGAATAGTTATGAGAAATTTAATGCTGCACAGTCCTCCAGCTCTGCTCTAGACAGAAACCACAGCAAATTGGACTGTACGTATACCTTGGTGCCCATGAGCTGTGGAAGATAATCTGCTTCTTTGCTCATCTCTTGACCTATCCTGGACAGCACACAGGTAAAAATTCCAGGCTGCAGGCAGTTGTTCTCAGATCACTTAGCTGGATGTGCACATATGTGTGTATGCAGACTCTATTTGCAATGACACAACTCAGGAACAGCTGTTTTGGGTACGTGAAGGTTGAATCTTCTGGGTAAATGCCACTTTGCCCAAATCCTGGCCCTAAGAGCAGCTTTTGACATGGTGGATATGCTTCATTGCAGTTTCATATCTGAAACAGCAGGACCAAGGACTCCTAAATCATGTCCTGTTATTGATATATAAGTGTTCAGTGATCCAGTCAGGTAGTTTTACTGCGGGTTACATGAAACAATAACTGGTTGTATGATGGCCCCTGGTTAACCTGTGGTAAGGTGAAAGCAGGGGCACTGGACTAGGATGAACTGTTGTATCCCAAGGTTGATTTAAAGCTAAAATGGGACCTAGATTCCCCCCAGCTGCAAAACTGTGTGCTTGCTCTACACCAAATGTTTCACTTCATTGCCCATATCCAAAGCAGTTCCTGAATCCAGATCTTGGTCGCACATGAAGCAGAAGAGCCCTGGTAAAAAGACTAAGTACAAACCCTGCAACTTCTCAGCTCATACAGCTCTCTCCCTCTATATCCGTGTTAAAAGTGTATCTCTCTTCCCAAACTCCAAGGAGGTTCATTTAGTCTGGCCTTGATTTTGAAGCCCCTCCAGTTCAGGACATGTCCACTCTGTGCTGCATTGCTGCTCACTTGGAAGCTTTTGTGTTTTCCAAAAGAAAATTACGGCCATCTCACAGGGATGAGTCACCTCTGACAGCTGGGTAAGAGAGGATTTTCTAGTTGTACACGACTTTGAGGTTTAAAAAATCCCCAAGCCTTTTTTTGTTCCACGTGGGGCTGAAACCAAGTTCCTTCTATATGGAAAAAAAATGAAGAAAGAAAGATCCTCACTTAGCACAGCCAACAGTTCATTAATCAGCTCACATCAGGTGAAAAAGATTCAACATTGCCAGCCTCCCACATTCCAGAAATGTTCTCTGACCACAGAAATATTAAGGATATCCTTCAAAATCTCTTTTTTTTTTTTAATGCTAAATGGAATGGTGCCAACCTGTCAAAGTAAGAGGCTGGCTTTGGTAAGTAGTTGATAACTTGGTGATTTATACTACCTGCCTAGTACATAGGAGTCCTAAGTTCAGGTCTGTGAGAGCCCAGGACTTCAGGCTATTGTTGATTCTAAGCCTCTCTTGGGTTTTGATCATAAATCACACCCTAGAGATGAAAAATCTTTTCTCACGAAAGTTTTGGCAATGTTGCTGTGTTTGCCTGCAGAATGCACACTTGTTTCAGTCTCTTGCCACTTTTTCTGATGAAAAAACATTTCACTGAAAAACTTTGTGAACTATCTCTAAGTGTTTGACAACATTGGGTGTCAAAGTTTTCAGAAAAATTAAATTAATTTTACTGTATTTTAGACTAAAAAGTCCACTGGTAGATTTCCAAGTACCCCTTTTTTCCAGGTTGGTCCATTTTATATGGATTGCTAGTATTTGATATGCATTTTTGATATTATAGCTTTTCAGAGGACTTTGGAACACAAGACCCTGGTGCACTGTGTAGTAAAAAGAAACAAAATTTCTAAAGCATGAGAAATGTACACTTCTGTGTGGATGAAAAATGAGAGGAAATAGCTATTTTCTCTTCTTTTTAATAGAGTGAATTAAGAGAAATCTCATAGAGTATTTGATGCTGAAGAAGCATTTAGGCTGGCTGATTACAAAGGGTAATTTTGTTGTCTTTACTGGGATTCTTGTGAGCAGATGAAAAATCGCATCAACTGTAAAAGCAGAGAGGCTGTTCTAGTGTCTATGGTGACCACTGGCACAGCACAGACCAGGAATTCTTCAGCTGACCTGGTTGGGAAAAAGTAGCTCTTTTTGATCCTGAGCAAACTGCCTCACTTGTTTTCTCCCCAAGAGCTCTCCTCTGCCTCAGAGGACTCCTTTCTGGGATTTCCCAGCTCTTAAACAAATGAGAAAGGTTGATGAATCTTTAACAAATCCTTCCCATCAACTCTTTGTCAGATTGAGGATATAAATAACACTGGCAGCCCCATCCCAAGTGTTTTTGCCCAAGACAAATCGTATCTCAGTTACCGAGAAGTGGCATTTTTCATTTTGCCAAAGAGACTCACTTAACCCATTCTTGGCTGTTGGGTGCAGCCTATTATTGGGATTTGTGTTCCTGATTTCAACACAGAGCTGACTGAGGGCTGTAAGATGCCGCTTGAGTCTTACTTTTATGAATAAGCCTAGCAAGAGAAAGCATAAAGAGAATTTAATCTGCCTGTCTACTTGTGGGCACTGTACCAGTGAGGGGAAAAATCAGTGTAAGTGGAACAGTGAGGATGTAGGCAGGCTGAATCAAGGAGCAAGGAAGTGTGGTCTCAGCAGTGCTAACCAGAAGGGTATTTCAGAAGGACTGCCTTCATGCAGTGGATTCCAGGGGAGAGCATTTCCTTCTCCCCACACTAGGACTGTCCCTGGGCTGAATTGCAGCCAGGTGGTGCAGAGATGGCATGGTGCCTCTATCTTGCATCTGGGAGACGTGCACTTGGCTTGGTGGTTTAGCAGAGGCTGTGCTCCCTGTGCTTTTACTGGCTCTGAAACTAGCTCAGGCATCTCTGCCCCATACCTTGGCATTTCCTTGGGGTTGAAGGAAAATCTTTGAGGAACTGCAGCTTGCATTGCTTAGGGGAATTGCCTGCATGTTTTCATGGGTATATGACTGTTCTGCGTGTAACTAAACTATTTTGTCCCTTGAGATCACACTGAAGTATCATTTCTGTGCTGTTGGTTTCTTCTTGGATTTGAGAAAGAGTGAGCTCACTAGCTTACATATTTTTCTCTTTGCTTAAATATCCTTACTTTTACTTAGCTGTCTTTACTCAAAACTCTAGTGGTCATGACTAGAGTCAGCATTTTTAGTTAGTTTTCTACTTAGGAAGTGCTGATACAACATGAACAAGGGCATAAGGGTCCTTTCCCCTTCTGAGTACTAGCTAGCAGAGCTAGGCTTTGTTTGTGAGCTTCTGAAGTAGCCAGGGACACAAGAGAGATGAGCACACTTTAATGCTGTTCCTCTCAAGTGTCACCTTGGGGTGACTTCTTGCTTATAAAACTGCTCAAGGTTCTCTCAAGCTAAGATTGCTCCAAGGCAACACTTTTGATCAAGCATGGCAGTGAAGTACACCCACCAAGGCAAAATGTTTTATGTGTCCTGCACAATAAATAGCAGCTGGATACAGGGACAGTCCATGGCAAATCACTGTGGCTATTACACAGCACTGCTCTCTGTCCCACAGGCATCCCACAGCAGTCAGGATGTGCTAGTGGCCTTCCCCTCTGCCAAACTGGGTGCAAGTTTCAAAGGCAAAGGGAGCAGTATCCTGAAATGCTGGTTACATTTTGTCTATCTGTCGGACTTTTGTTTTTTTTCTTAACACTTCAGCAAGAAACAGCTTTGTTTTGCTCTTCCTTGCACATCTCTGGCTGTCTGTTATTGCCTGGTGTGAGTATTTTCAGTACTCTTTCCTTCTTCTTGCCAAATACAGTAACAGGGAAGGAGGAACAGGCTTAGGCTGCTAGCAGTCTCTCTGTGCCTCCACTTTATTGCAGAATGGGGAAACAACGCTTCTTTTTTTGCCATTTTTTGCCACTTTTTGCCACATCATGTTGAATTGCTGCTCTATGCTGAGAAAAAACAGATTCATAATTTTCCCTTTTGCTACTGCTGGGCTGTAATACTAAAGTGGAAAAGTCTGAATCTGTTTCCAAGTTAATGTGAAAAGGAATGTACTGTCCAACCAGGATGGTGTGTACTGAGCACATATAAGGGTCAATGTACACTTTAAACAGTATATTTAAATGTGAGTTTCTGTCTGAACATCAGGACACACTTTTTAATGTGAGAATAACTGAGCACTGGCACAGGTTGCCCAGGGAGGTAGTGGAGCCTCCATGCTTGAAGATATTCAAAAGCCATCTGGACATGGTCCTGGGCAAGCAGTTCAAGGTTGGTCTCTCTGAGCAGGGGTTTTGAACTGCGTGACCTCCAGAGGTCCCTTCCAACCTCAACCCTTCTATGATCCTGTGTTTATGGACTTCAGCTTGTTATAACCATAACTCTTTCGGGTCAGAAGGGAGAAAAGGTTTGTGAGTAGAGGATTTTGTTTTTTATTAGACCAATAATGTCGTTACAAAAAAAAAAATGGCCAGAGCTTTGAACAGATGCTTTCATTGCCTTCTGTGCACCTAAAATCTTAGATATTTTTAGAAATGTGGTAGATATTTTAATAAAAGACTGTGGATAACTGATTTTATCCACACAATTTTTTGGGCTTTTTTGGGAAACACATTTCTACAATGCAGATCCTGATAGCCCTCAGAATTATGGAGAAAGGTGAATTCCTTTATAACTTAGGAATGTGAGCCATGTCAATAGTCAAGAGTGACCTCCCTCTGATACCAATAGCTCCTTTTTCCAAGGGAAAACCCCCAATGTTCAGACGTGGGAGTGGAAAGCCCTCAGGAAGTAAGTTTAAAAGGGACATTATTGCCAATCTGAGTCAGTTTATCAGACAGTTGCTTTGGGTTAGTATAGTCCATTATGATGAGATATAAATGGTCTGAAGGAGTAGGGAGATTTTTAGCAGTATTGTTGGATTAGGCTTTTTGAATCAGCAAAGTAGATCCTAAGGACGTACATGTGACCAGAAAGATACTCCAATGAACAACATGAATTACAAACATGAGGACCTTGCAAGTTCTAAGTGAGAGGCTCAGACATGAACTCTACAAAATGCATAGCAAAGCAGGGGCTACACTGAACTTTCCAGACCAGTGCTGCTGGAAATTGCCTCACTACAGCCAGCCAGTGATTGTATTCTCCTCTTCCCTGGCCTTGCTGTTCAGTCCCATACCTACCCGGTGTGTTTCTGACACATTTCCGCAGTGTTTAAATAGCACCTCCTCTCAAATACGACCACTTTGCCAGAAAGGGGTGTCTCTCTCCAGGGAAAGCTGTAACTTGGTGCTAAAAAAGATTGACTTGAGTGAAATGTATCCAGAGATGCAGAAGAGTGGAAGACAGGAAAAGAGAAAAGGTAAATAGGCCATTTTGTGACTTGCAGATTGACTTATTTAATGACATTTTCATTAACAGTTTTTGCTGGTAAATGCCATGGATTTCTCTCTTTAGAGCTGTCTACAGTAATAATGAGTGACTCCACTGGGAAGTGATTTACATAAAACATGCTTCACTTGTTGCCAACAGGAGCTCTGTGCTGGGCTAGAGAGGGAAGGAGAAGAAAGGTAAGTGCACTCTGTAAATGAGGGGCAGTTTTGTAAGTAAGTTGAGTTGTGAGCACTCATGAAAAATCACCCTCCTGCCCACTACCACCTTGGCCTGAAATGTCTCCCAGCTGAGTCACTGCACCGAGGTGAATGTTTTTACGCAGGTGTGACACAGACTGCTGTGGAGAAAAGGTCAGGATGAGCTGATGCAGATTAACCGTGCAGAGGAGCTGTAGGCAGGAGCAAAATCAGCTTTCCCTGAAGAGCTTTTTCCGCATGTTTTGTATCACTTCTGTGCAAAGCCTCTGACCACGGCCTTTTGCATTTCTCCAGATTTAAGTGTCAGAGAAATAGATCCGTATTTTGTGGTCTGTCAAGTTCCAGACAGACACCAGTGTTCAAACATGACAAATAGAAAACAGAAAATGAAATACGGATTTTTTTGTTTTGAACTTCATGAAAAATTTATTTAGTTAGTTTATTCTTTAGTAGGCCTGAGACTTTACATTATGGCCTTTTCCCCGGAGCTGGATACAATGCAGCCTGGACCATTTGTTACTAAGTCATCCCCCGTGTGGTTTTTTCTTGTGGATGAAATAGTTTATGTTGACTCATAAATAGAGACATTTAGCTTCTTAGCTTCTTCCCCTAAAATTGCAGTAAATTAATAGAAAACATATTGCTGAGACTGTGCTCTCCAAGTGGATTCCAGTTAAAGCAGATAACAAGTGATATCTCAGTTAAACTGAGCTTTCTAAGAGTTACTCATCTAAGCTGTCCAGTGCATACTTGCCTAGAGGGCAAACTCCAAAATGGTTTAGGTCCTTTATCTAAGACACCTATTTTAAGATAAAATTTGTTTTCTGGGGGTTTTTATCTCTCTCCATTGACTACGGATAAAGCTTAGTGACTTGGATTTGAAGAATTTCAAAGACTATTTTGGTAGCTTGAGACATGTGTTTTTAATAGATGACAAAATAGTTTTGCAATGGGCATATAGCTGCCATGAGTCTAGTTTAATTTAATATTTTAATTTTTATATATCTTAATAAACTATATCCAAATACAATTTATATACTTAGCATACTTTCAGACTTTTTTACCACAAAATGTCCTTGAAAAGGAAAAAATTACCATCTCTTGCCTGTGGTAAACATTTATGCCATTGAAATGAGGTTGTAGATACAGTCAAACACTTTGGTTTCTGAAAAAATTAACATCTCAGACTAGTGGAAAGTGACTTACAGGAAAATAAGGCATAATTAAATAAACACTTCCTGTTTCTCACATCTCCATGGAAATAGGCTTGTTATTCAGATCATTAGAAATAAACATTTTGCTGGTACTTCGACCAGGAGGACTAGCCTGACAGTGCTAGTAACAACCAGAGAGGTAGTGGAAGATTGGAAGGTAAGAACTTTAACTTCATAAACCCTTGTTAATTTAATAATTGGGAGTTAAGGACTGTTGTTGAAAACTTGCACTGGCACCTGTATTCATCTCACATAAATTGCCAATAAAATTTTTGTTTATGCTTAGATTTTATTTGGAAGTTGTTAGGAGGGCAGTCTTGTGTTCCCAGTCGTGATGTCTTCTATGAAACTTCATGCAGACCAAAATGATTTGTCCGTGTAAGTTTATTTGCTATGTTTGGGCTTGTACTAAATCCAAAATGTTCTTTTAGCAGAACAAATTATAAGAGCTGCAATTCAAATATTTTCATATTTTGCCTTCCTTTTCTTTACCTAATTTTTATGTCAGCTAAGAATGTCAAAATCTAAAAGGTAAAGTATCCCTGATTTTCCTGGGAGATTGTACTGATCAAAATTTCTGGGAAGTTGACTGAAATGTGATGTAAGCTTTTGATTCTTTTAATGGCCTCATTGAAATGTTCGCAGTTTTTCTATTTTGTATCTGTAAAAAAGTGGGAAGATTAGATGTGAAGTTTGTCTTGAGAAAATCATATTGTTGTATCTTAAATTACTTCTGCTGTGGGCATGGTGCCTGTAGTTTTCTTAATCTGTTAAACCTTTTTTATAAATTAATATTTTGGACAATGATGAATATAAATAATTTTCATCAACAGCTTTCATGTTGTATGTTCACTGAGCTGGATTTACAAAGGCATCAAGCCAGGATGTAATTCCTGGCTTTATTAGGTTATGAAATAGAATCTAGCCAAAAGATATAATGTCCTTAAGCTGTAACATCAGCAGCAACAGACAGACCTTAATGCTGCTGGACCTAATGGAATTAAATTTCATGTATGCTTAATGAATGCAAATGCCACTTAATTTTTACAGCCTGAGTTGTAATACATTGCGTGTGACACATCTATTCCTGAAAAAATTATTCAAATGTGTGATTCTTACACCCAGTGTCCAATTTCATTGCTGTAAAATGCATCCTCTTAGGGAAGAGGGAGTGGAAAAACATGCCAGCAATATTACTGCATAATTTAAAGCAGCCACCAAAGAGGAATGTTAAAATATGCACCAGGCAATTACAATTGTTGTGTATGTTTTTATTCTCCTTTGCTGCTTTTCAACAAGGAGCAGTAAAAAGATTTAGAGCAAGTGGCAACCATAGCAACAAGGAATTTTTGGTTCAACCTGGTGCTGTATAACTTCTGGCAGAGAAACACATTTGTGGATACTCTGGCAAGTGTTGATTCTTCCAAAAGATACATGCAGCACTTCAGTTCTGATTCTCAGCCACAAGTCCTATAGGCATACATGAGAGCCAGTTTTGGTGCAAGCCCGAGCTGAAGCAATTACAAGTGGGTTACAACAGAGCTGGATGTGATACTTGTTCAGTGATACTTTGGGCTTGTCAGTTACCAATACTCATTCTGCTCCCCATGAGAGAGAAGGGAAATAGAGATGATGTGGAAGAAGGTTTCTATCCCTTACCGGTCCTCTGCTCCATCCAGCTGTGGCTGTGAGAAGTCCCAACGAACTAGTGTGTTCTGAAGGGTGCAAAGACCCCACTCAAACACAGCTTTTCAAGAGTGGTAACTACCAGAGCCACTGTGTCCTTAGACTTTTGCATTTCCTTGCAGACAGCCAGGAGGGCAATGACCTTGAAAAGAAGTAAGCAAAAATTCAAGGGACGTATTAGTGGGATGCAGAATTCAATCATGTATGCAGAGAGCCCTGAAAATTTATTCAGTTGATGAGGGTCTGGGAGATTTTAAATATATAGCCAGTGATCAGTCACTGTGCCTTTTACTAAATAAAGTGGGTGTCATAATATTGAAGATTATGGCAGACACAGTAGTTACAAAGAAGTCTAGCTATTGATTGCAAACTTAGCTGTGCAAGGTCAAAAGGATCTGTGGCTCTCACTTATGTGAAAATCTTGACCTTCACAGCCACACACCAAAATTAAACATCCATCGCTTCTTGTGACAAAGAGTAAATTTGCACAGTTAATTCTGAAATGAAAACAGCAGCAAGATGACAGTACAATGAATGGTATGCAAACTGAAAGATGAGATCGGTGTTATTCCAGAGAATGTGTTAGAAACAACTGTAATTAAATGTCATTTTTAAAAAAATTCTTTTGGAGGCAATCCTTCTACTTTACTGTATAAGATGGAAGTGTTCTACACACTGACTTAGAGTAGGCTAGGGGCTCTTAACTCTGATTTAATGGCCCAGACACATCCTCTAGTAGATGTACTGAGGTACATAAGCCTCTTTCATTAAAACCTTGTTTTCCTTAACCTTTCCTCATGATCACCTTAGGAAGATACTTTGCATGCCCCATGTCTGCAGATCCCAGGCTGCAAGCCACTACATGATGAAGTCCCCCGTGAAAACCTCTTGGCCAGACATTCATTTCTGCCATTGAGTAAGGTTTTTGAACAAGTAATTTGCCCATTGCTTTCTTCCAGACATGGGGACTTGGGGATGGATCCCAGAGACAATGCAAGTAAAATGCACATCTGACCATTTTATCTGACACTCCTTTGAAGGCTAGTTATCACAAAAAGCTGTGATAGCAAATAGATCTCCTCCACCTCATTACACCTCAATTTGGGAACCTGAGACTATAAAATCGTTTTGTAAATTATCTGGAAATAGCTATGTCTGACTTTGGATCCCAGAGGGGGAAACCTATTGCCCTTTGGAAAGACATATGAAGTTACCTATGATCAAGGCAGTACACTTTTAAATACCTTGTCTCTGTAAGTGCAACCACTTTATCAAGTTGCAGCAGTAGGAATTAGAAGAAAAGTATTGCCACTTAAGAGTATAGATGTTTAGAAAGGAGTGAATTGAGGCAGAAATCCAGGATCTTCTACTTGCATTTTTTTCCAGTTGCACCATTTCTTTGACAGCCTGGGTTAAAAAAAGCAGAAGGTGGGTAGTATTATTTGAACAAAGTTCCCAGCAACTGTTGCATATGGATTGTCTTTGTACTGTGCAGACTGTTTTCCTCCACACATGTTTTGTTTCTTGCATTGGAGCACTTAAAGCATATCCAGCGGAGTTATAAATCTGCATAAATATTTGATAACTCTAATTGGGCAGCCTGCACCGTACTTCCACCTTTGGGCACGTAGTGCAAGTAAATGTGCATGGCACCTGTATATGAAATGTTAAGGTGCACAGGGAATCTGTGAGACCACCCAAAGCATCAATTTAAAGCAACAGCTCTATTTGTGCAGTTTCAAAATCAAAGCAAAAATATGTTCTTATTTTATAATTAAAGAGAATTGCTGGTAAAGGATTTTACATTGTTTGTTAAATTAATATGAATATCATCAACTTCTCATTGTCACTTCAATTATAAAAACGTGTTTTCCAAGGAATCTTTCACATGTGCAAGAGTCTCATCTTTAGAAATGTACATAACATAAGAAAGGGGTTTGTGGTATAGGATGGTCTAAATACCATTTTGATTCTAAGCAAAAGCATTGTTAGTCATGGATTTAATTTATTTTGAAAAGAGATTAAGTATAATTATAGTTCCTAGAAATACATACTGCAGGATATCTCTGTTTTATTTTCTGCTAAATATAATCTTTAATCTAAAAAAAAAAAAAATTGACTACTTTTATTTTGAAAAAGCTGCTTCTGAATGTCTATCAGTTGACTCTGTTCTTCCTGAATCATTGACAAATTGAAATACTAATACTGAGAAAGAAAACTCTCCTTTTTTCACTTCCTATCCACATCCATCTTAAATGCAGAAAACCTGAGGTCATTCTTGTGGATGGGCCTAAGATCATTTCTCATCCTCTGAAAAACTCTGATATTTCTAATTTTTCTTCTCTTTGACTTGAAAAGTTGAGACTGTTTAGGGAAGTCCCAAACTTTCCAGTCTCACATTTAGTTGTAGCACTTGTTCAACTGAAATAAAATACTTCTTTTAGTCTTTTGTTTGGTTGGTTTTTTACCTTCAGTGTGTCCAGAAGGCTGAGAATACGAGTCTTGGGGGACTTTTCCTTCCAGCTCTTCTGCTTTCAACTTTTCTCCCCAGTCTGAATGTTCTGATTGAATTGAACCTACTTGACCGCATCACAGCTATGCACTGCCCATCAGTGTGTAATGTTTCGGCCAAAGGGGCAGCATGAGAAAGCTCCCCCAAGAGAATGCTTATCTTGTGCTACAGTCTTGTGTGCAGCACTGCAGCAATTCAAGTGGACACAGCTTAGTGTTGAACTGACACTCCACAAATTCATCTGAGACATTTCTATCAAGGCTGACATGATTCAAAGGCATTTCATTTCTGTGTCTAATGAAAAAGTGAAAAATTACTTGTACCCACAGATATTTTGACTTTACGAAGAGCGGTATTTCCAGTAATAAAGACAAAGGCATTTCTCCTGAACAGCATAAATCAAAATTGTTTTCCTGTTTACAAACATCCCAGCCTTGCCTATGGGACGTGCGCCTGCATTTCAGTGTAACAGCGCATCCTCGGCTGTCCTTGTCAGTGTGGTTGAGTGTAATGGGAAAGGACTTACATTTAAAAAGTAATGATACACACTTTCTCCTTTTCAAAAAGAAGAAAATGTATGTAAAGTGCAGTGCTTCTTTAACATGTCTCAGATAATCTAGGCCAAGCCTTCTGCTTATCTATCTTCACTTTCAATCTGTTGTAGCACCTGAGGCCATTACCATACTGAAGGCAGCAGGCACTCCTAGTGGGAGTCTTCTTGCTGCATGTGAAAGTCTCCAGTCTCTGTGAGCTAAGCCAATCACCCTGCATGCCTGATATTGTTGAGGGAAGAAGTAGTCTCTTTTATGGCTCTTTGCCAGGTTTTTTGCCCTGTCCTGGTGCCCATATCAGGACAGGAACATCATGTTCTGCAAGTGTTCCTTTACTGTGCTGTCTGTGCAGAGACTCAGGACAGCTCATGTAAGGTCTGTGTTTCGTTAAATTAGTCAAGGAGCCTGAGAAGATACCTCCTAACTCCAGACGTAAGGAAGTATGACAAGTGTTTTGAAACTGGTAACAATCCTTACAAACACTTCACTGCAATTGGTTTGTTAGTTGTTACACATTGTTACATTGACATTGTACTCTTAGTAATATGCTCTTAGCCTGAGAAATGTTAATTACTGTGAATAAGTGAGTTTCAGATCCAGAAGCCATCAGCTTATAAAAGTTAAACATTTGCCCTCAGCTTCAACAGAGTTTTTTTTAATAGTAAAAATAGCTGGATGTATGAGGCTACTGCTCAGTATACTGGAACACCATTAGCAGTTTTGGCAAATGTCTAATTTCTAAGTGGCCTGGCCTGTTTTACACTGAGGCATCCAAAACTCATCAGAGCTCTTTCACATGCATCCATAAATCTGAGAAGGTACATTTATAATAAATCATCTATTTGAGGTTGCTAAAATTTTTCATTTTCATCTGAAGGTGAAGACCTCAGTGGCAGCTCAGAACTAAATCATATGAACTGAGTGGTTTCCAGGGTTTTAACACACAAATTAACTTAGCAGCTCAGGAAATGTTCTTCTGTCCCTAGTGTAAAATTTGCTTTAAAATGAAGCAGAGGGAGAGAGGGCTTGGATATGGAGTCTCCGGGGATAGTTAGCAGAGGTTTTTACATCTAGGAGACTGCCTACTTTTCTTCACTGGAAGAAGCATGATTTGTGAAACAATTCAGCAATTTGCAATCATCTAGCATCATTTGATATGCTCTAACAGTATCCTGCTTAACCTCTTACCTTCCTCTCCCCTGAGCAATGGTGTCCTAGAAGCCCTGTATCAGATGTGGCTTGGATGTCCTAGGATGTCTGAAATGGTACTAGATTTGTCTAAAATACTTTATATCTCACCCCTACAGAAAAAATCCAAGGTTCACTTCTTGAGCCAAATAAATGGCATTGTAGCACCTGTGGAATGCTCTTTTTAACCATTTGCCCTCTTGCCTAATAGTAATTTTATTTTTTACTAAAAGAATCAATAAAAACGAACAGTGTTTCAGTTAATCTTTATAGATATGAATTCTAAATCAAATATTCTGAGTGCACTGAATGTGCATTTTTGCTTGAGAATGACAAATATATGGGGAAACGTTAGGTTTTCTGTGGCAGAGGAAGAGGACAGACAAACCTCTGAAGTAAAACAAACATTTAAAGACTTTTATTCAATAGCACCATGTTTGGCTTCCTATAAAAATTAACTGTGAGGAGCGCAGATGATAAGTAGGATGTTTCTAAAAGCATTTGCTGATGTACTGAGGCCTAATTTACTGGGATAGAGTTACAATTCAGCACTGTGCTCCACTCTGCGTTACACTTGGGTGGTGTTTGCAGGCCAGGCTGCCTGTTACTTGCTGGGTGGAGAGGGTGAAGCAGGGGAAGGTGGAGGTCAGTCCTAACTTCCTCACAGCTGGGTTTGTGATTGGAGCCAGCCAGGATGCACTTAGTGTCAACTGCATAGGAAACATTTGAAAGAAATCAGAAATTTGGGTAATTGACGTGTTTTTAATGAATTTCAACCATTGCCTCCTTGAGCACGTACAGCTTCATTTTAGCAAAGCATTCCTGGGAATTGTCACTGTAAAAGGAGGAATTGTGGGACATACATTGGAACAGGGGTTGTGGTACATTCCTGGAATGTAAGTGATCAATCTGACTGCTGTGAGTTAAGACCAGCAGTCGCATATGGAAGTACCTGATATTAGCCCCAGTAAAGTAATATTTAGGTTGCTTTATGTATCTGACACTAAACCTAGTTGTCTCCAAAGGCAGCCTTGGTGCAGCCACCCTGCCTTCATAAGTGCTTATTAAGGACAGAAAGTGCTGCAATGCCGGTGTGTTTGGTGACTTTCATCTCCAGCATTTGGACAGCTTGCTCATATCAGCAGAAGTAAAGGCTAAAGTTATGCCAACTTATGGCACCCTGGCACCAAGAGCAGTGCCTGCTGCCCTGTTTAAAGATCTCCAGGGAATCTGGCAGGCAGCAGTGGATGCTTGCCCTGCCAGAGGGGCCGTGTGCTGACTACAGGCAGTGGACTATAGCTTGTTCCCAGGTTTGCTTATCCCAGTGCAATAGATGGGAAAGGAAGTGGCAAAAACTGACACCATGCAGTCATAGAGTCATTAAGACTGGATGAGGCCTGAGGAGGTGATATTTTCCTTGGATATGGAAGTTTTAGTTTTGGAAAGGGGTCTTGGAAAGGGTCCAAGATTTTTACATGGTTTACACCTGTGTGCCTATGTGATTTGGATGAGTTCTGGTAGCACACATTTAAAAGGAGGGGTCCTGATACTGGGGCCCAGGACTTTTCCTAACTTGAGCTGTCATTGCGTCTTTATCTTATTCACCAACATTCCTGCTTTTCCAGTCTTGGGTTTTCCCTCAGGTGTCTTGCAGGCTGATGAATTTATGGTGGCTTAAATGCTGATGAATGACTGCTTGCCAACATGAAATAGATGCTATTTGTGATATTATGCTAGAATTGGGTGCTGCTGTTGAGAACAGAATGAATGGATTAAGCCCTTTCATTACTTTTGAGAGATGTCTGCTTGTCTTCTGGAAGACTGGCCAGAATGTGTGATTGCTTGTGACACATTGCTCTGATTTTGCTCACCGCTGCAATCTCACATCACTTTGCAGAGTTTAAGGTACGTGTTGTTCTATGCTGAAAATCTATTTGATTTGGGCGGGCTGCAATAGAGGTTTACCACTGTTCTGTACTTTATTAGATAATCATTCCGGAAGGTTGCCATAGCTGCAGGTGCCACATAATCAGACTTTTTCATTTTCCATGAAGATTTCAACGTTGTCAAAAGACAGGAAAGATTTTTTCTGTCATTTACAGCAGTAGTTTACGTCATCATTACTAAAGAGCGTGTAGCAAGAGTGCAGGAAGTGATTCACCAGAGTGCAATACAGGAGATAGAAAGACAGTTAAGAAAACTGTTTGAATTACACAGACCAATGGAGAGGTCCGATTTTATACTATCCTGGTTTTATTCCTGTTATTTTCAGAAACAGTTGTGTAAAGATGCAAGGCCTTCTATTCTGTTTTCTTTTCTTCATACACTGTTTTTTCTCTAGTTCTACATAGTGCTGGTTTAAAGAATAGCTCAGGTTTCTGAGGCTCATTTTGTTCTGTGGACAGTGACAGAGCCATAATGATAACAGCCTTCTTGAACTCATCACTCTGTCACAGTTGCCTTGAGGGAAACACTTTGAATCAGTGATTAGAGAGGGAGTTTTGCCATCACATTAACTAGAAAGTCACAATCAGTTTGAATTTCCACGAATGTAAATCAGAATTGAATCAGCTCTACAGCAGTGTGATTTCAGTGCCAAGCACATTGTTAGTCTATGTTTCTCACATTGACTGCTCTAATAATCCTCGCTTATTTTCCTCCTGTAGTAAAATAAGTCCACATTTCTGTAGGAAATCCTTTTGTATATAGGTGCATATTATATTAACTTATAGCATGGATAAAATCAGCATCTAATCTTTTGCAGTTTGTTTTCTGTGAGACAGGATATATTTTTACCAGTACTTTCAAGATGTGTTAAAGTAAGCATTGTTGAGTAGATGTAAGTCATGTCTGTGCTCCAAGCCAATTCAAGAGATGGGTTTTTAATCCTTGATATAATTTAGTTTATTTAGAAGCAGACATAGAGGTGAGTTTTACAAGGATAGCTTTTGCTAAAGTAAGAAACAACGGAGAAAATAACTATTCAGTCTCTCCAGGATTTGTAGAAGAAACAATAATAGAAATACAGATACTTTATTTTCCTTTGCTCTGTTTCACTAGACAGCTGACTTAGATAAAGCCATCCTTTGTTAATATTCCTGAAACAACACGATTGAGCTAGATTTCCCTTGTAAACTTTACTATTTGACCAACCGAGCCAACAGAACCTTAGGGTGGATGCTGATATAATGATCTGGCCCTGCAGAGATTATAAAGATAAAACAACCCAAAGGAAACAAAATAACACAACAAAAATCCAAGTTCTTATCACACTGAAATAAGGAATAAAAACCCCTCCATGAGCTGAAAGGGAAAATAATTTGCAATAACAAAGCAATTTCACTTTCAAAGAGTTTGTTTATTTTGAATGAATGTTCTCCTTTCTTTTCAGTTTTGAGGATTGTATTGGTGAATTTTACCTAAGTATTTTGAGTCCTATGATGTATTTCAGACGGGAAGCTGAGTATATTATATTGCTATTATATTGCTTGTGTCTGAGGTGTGAATTTTCTGCCTTTTTTGGTTTGTTTTTTTTTTTTTTAATTGGCGAATGTTAAACTCTATCTTAACATAAGTGAGTTTCAGACAGGAGAAACTAGACCCATCAGTCCCATACTAATCAGGCATTGTCCCTGTGCCCCTGGCTCTCACAAAACCCCAGCACTGCTTCCTTAGGAGTGGGTGCAGAAACAAAACTTTGCATGGGCACTTCACATTCTGTAAGCGGCTGCTCAGACACTCACTCATGGAAGGGCTGAGCTCTGACTTTGGCTTGAAATTCACCAGATTGCCCTACTTCTGTAAATCTGGCCGTGGTGGAGCTTGGGCTTTTCAACTTTGGCTTCACTGTCTTTTTTGCTGGCTCCTCAGGAGTCTTGTGTTTTGGCTCAGTGATATCGACCCCTCTTCCAACTGCACTGCTGCTCCCTTGGGACATTCCTTACAGATGCATCGCTTCTCAGAGTATCTGATCACCAGGACACTCCTTTCTCACTGCCTAAACTCTAGCCTTCTCAGTGATCTGGCTGCAAGTGTCCTGGCCCTCGTTCAGCTGCCATCTTCCTCCAATTTCTGCCTCTCACAACTGTCTAAAGCTCCCCTTTTCAGATGTCTGAAATGGCACATTTTCTCCACAAACCATCTCATTGGTGCCTAATGCCCCTGTCTGCACACCCTAATTGTGAGTGCTGCAGGCCTGTCAAGTCTTGCACATCTGAAGCTTTGCACCTTGAGAGCTCTGAAGTGGAAAGAAACATGTCTGTTATTAATGGGCTTTGCTTTCCCCTCCAGAGCCGATTCTTCTGGATGACCTACTGCATCATTCTCTAATCTTCCAACTCACCTTCATCACTGGTTTTCAGACATATGAGTCTGGTTTAACTAGTACATGTTTGAGAGACTGCATATTTCTTGTCAAGCCTGAAAAGGAGGGCAAGGAGGCAATGAGCTGCAATGGTGTAGAAGCAGGAATTAGGAAGATAGATTAATTACTTATGTTGATTAAAATGAGGGCAGGTTGTACTGTATGAATATACCTGGTATTGTTCACAGTCTGTGTTATGAGATACAGAAATTTGCATGACAAATATCTGCCCTGAGGTCATCAGGTTACAGCCACATCCTGGTGATCCTTTTTCGCTATATGCGTTTGTTGATAAGTCCTGCTGGTGAAGGTAAAAACGTAAAGACCTAAATGCAGAGGGGACTGGCTGCATAGCAACATGAACAGAGCTTCATAAATCAATCTTTCCTCAGGAAAAAAAGTCCCTGCAGACTTCAGCCTGCTACAGAGGGAGCATAAATATCTTTTAAACACAGGAAGCGGATCATGTTTCTGGAAGAAGCTTTACTCTCCAGAGTTTATATGTTACAGATCTTCTTTCACATAAGTTAATGTAAAGCTGGGCTAAAATTGTTATAAGTGAGATCAGGCCCTTTGTCAGAAGCTGAGATATTTATAAACAGCTTTGTCTTCAAACAATGTGGGCCATCCATCATGTGTTGCAGCCCTAGAAAACGGTGCATGGTTCTGAGGAGAGGGACTGGAGTTCAGTTTGCTTTGAAGGAGGCAATGTTCAAAGAAAAATACCTTCTTCGCTCAGAGAAATCGTTCTGATTTCCATGGTACCACACCAAGCGTGTTCTAAGGGTATTGTTGCTCCCCATCAACCTTAGCCACTGCTGCTTCTTTATCAGCTGTGTGAGGGCTCTTATTACTTCAAATATATTAAGCTACATATTTCTCCCTGGCAAGCCCAAGTCAGCTAAGAAAACAAAAGGAATTCAATAAGTGAAATTTTGGAAGGAAGAGTGTCATGGCCATAAAAAAGAACTCCCTACAGAAATATACTTCCAGCAATAAACTCTGAGCGAGCTGTAGGAATTATTTATTAAATGGACAAAAAATCAGTGAAAATTAGGTAGTGACATATGGCACTTTGCAAAAATTGGTTAGAAAGTAGAAATTCAAGTATTTGAAAACTTGCACTCTAAATAGGAATCAAAGTTTTAAAAGTATTTAAAAGGAAATCCCTGCTTTAAAAATAATTTGAAAATATTTAATAATCTCATTCCAGATGTATTTCAATTATTAAATATCAATTACTAAATGTAATACTTTAGTATTTTAAATAGAAAACCAGAAGAATCAGGTAAATGTAAACACTTTAGCATCACAAGAACAGTTTCACCTTAACTGGATGAAATAGCTGATGTAAATGCTGTGGAAATTAATTTAAGCTTTCACTTATATTAAACTTGTCCCAAATCACTGGATTCCCTTTCAGAGTGTCGCTTATGGAGAAGCTTTAGTGGAACATTTGGCCATCAAATATTTTTTGACCAACACTAGGGTATTAGGTATGTCCAACCAGTGGGGTGATCTTACCAGCAATCTGGCTCATGATTACTCTGTGAAATGGTGTTTCTTACAAAAAGACAAGTGTTAAGGCACCCTCTCACCAGACTGAGATTCAGCCTTACAGCTGCCCCTCCAGAGCAATAAATTTCTGACCAAAATCATTCTACTTTCTGCAGTCTTTTAAGGTCTTGAAAAATGTGCATGCTTGCAATAACTAGATGTCTGGCTTGCCTTGATTCTCTGTTTTAGAGAAAATCACAAGCAAGCCAGCTTCCTTTCTGTTAATTAGATTTTACTGTTTCCTAGAAGTGTGACAATTAACAGCACTCATAGTAAGAAATCCTGCAGGTCACCGGGGCTTTAAATAGTAAATGTGATAATCCTTTTATATTTATACTTCTCTTTCTAAAAGGAAATCCTTGAACTTGTGGTACTATTCTCATTTTCCACACAGAAAGTGCAAACAGTCAACTAACCTTAGAAGCCAGGTTCACAGAAATGACCAAAATAGACTTTTGATGAAAGAATGGGCTAAAAAAACCAGTTTGCAATCCCCTCCTTCTCACACTTGCAAGTTAGAAAACTGAAGCCCTGGGATACATCTCCTCTGTTCTTTTCTTTATGGGAACAAATCATATGAGATGTAAAATAAGCAGATCTAATGCCACTATATGTGCTGTTGAATATTAATATGTATATTTTTGCATGGATAATTTACTTCAAGATTTTATGGAATATGCTGTCTCTTTTTCCTTTTTTTTCTATTTTTAGCATGCCATAAAATTAATTTTAAGAACTTATTGCTTTAATAGATTTTCTAGTAGCTTCTGTAGTAGAAATACTATTTCTTCTGTTGCATCATGCAGTAATGCTTTAGCATATTTTTATTTTCTTTTGCACTTCAGCTTTACTGCCTACAAAATTAAAATAGCAAGTTACCTTTTATGAAAGGCAGTATACATGGAACGGTATAAACGATCAAGATATTAGTGCTCTTCCTGTTTTTATCCTTTCTGATGCAAGCGTTCAGCTAAATATAAAGTGTCATGATAGATTGCTCTCATAGCCAGAGAAAATGGTGATGGAATCAAGAATTTCTTTTAATTTCTTCTTCTCTGCCAAGCCAGAGTCTTGGTTTTCTGATGGCAGAGGGATTCCAGCTGGTTGGCACCCTTGCCTGTCATGTTGAGCCCCTTTCTGCTCAGCACATAGGTGCAGAAGTTTCTTTGTTTTAGTTTTCTTTAGGACTGTGCACCTTGTGCTGTCCTGACTCTCATCTGGTGTTTCTTGGCAGCCTTGTCCCTCAGCTTCTCTATTTCTTTTCATGTTTGTAATTGATACTCAAGCAAATAAAGAAAGTGTTCTGCACACGTGTCTTTGTTTTGGGAGACCTGGGCTTGCTCTTGGGACGGGGGATGCCTTGGACCCACTTGCCAGCTCCATTGGGGCTCCCCTGGAGCTCTCTGAACTCTGTGGTAAGTGACGGGCAGCAATTACACCCAACCTTTTCCATCGTTTTAAGAGGATAATAACTATTGTGAAAAAAATTATCAGTGACACCACTGCAGCATCTGATCACCTAATTGCATATTTCATCTTCTGCTTATATAAATAGCAGCCATGAAAGAAATATAATTAATATTGCAGCAAGGAAAATGTTCTAGCGGCTGTAATTAGGGCTGGATAAATCGTTAACTGTGAATAAATAATCCAAAGCATTCTTGATCCTTTTGGTTTGTGAATCAATTAAGGAGTTCTAATTTCTCTCTTTTCTCTCCTTTCCCTTTCTTTTTCCCCCTAAATGCAGCTCTTAGCAAACATGGCAGAAAATATCAAATTTCTGTGGTGTTCTAATCATCAAATCATGGGGTAGAATTGCTTAACCAAACTTCATGGTGCTGGTGGGTAAAACTTTCTGAAGAGCATAACAAATCAAAAACTACCAGTAATGGGAGGGAATGGATGCAAATCCTGACAAGGTGTGATTTTTCAAGGTAGCTGAAAATGTAACTTCAGATGTCATTGGTGTATTTGCCAGCATGGAAGAGTGAGCACTGGGCCATGTTCCCAGGGCTTCCCAAGCTTTGAGGTGAATGGTCTCTCTTGTGAGTAAACAGCAATTAACAGCAGAGGTGTGTGTGGTCAAGGTGAGCTGTGTTTGGAGTTCAGGTGAACAGCCATCATGGCAAATGGTCTGGATTGCTACTGCTCTGTATTTTATGTTAGTATTTCTATTAGCACAGAAGGGTTCCTGTATGATGTTACAAAGTAAGAGAATAATTTTTACAAGTTTTCCTTGGCATGAATATCTCTGTAAGGTCCATGACACTGAGGAGTTCATCTTTGCCACAGCAACATTTGCTTTAGGTCTCATGTACCTGGCTTGCACACAGACACTGGACTGTGCTGGAATTTTAGACTCAGCTTACTCTTTTTCTTAGAGAATCAGAATCACAGAATAATCTGAGTTGCAAGGGACCCACAAGGATCATTGACTCCAACACTTAAGTAAATGGCCTGTACAGGGATCGAATTCACAACCTTGGTGTTATTAAAACCAAGCTTTAACAATCTGAGCTAAGGAAAAATGCACAGAAGGGTACTTCAAATTTACTGAAATGTACTGAAAATGTTTCCAAAGTTGTTATTGTTTTGCCACAGTGAAACCATCCCTCTGGTGGCTGCTCTGAATGGGTGATGGGAACCACTTAAAAGCAGATGTTGCTTCAGAAAAAATTTAGTCTGAGAATACTCAGTAAGTTATGAGTTCCTCATTTTCCTCAATTTCCCACAAAGGTGAGATTTCAAGAAACTCGTGCACAGCATTGGCAGAAAAATCACAGAAGGCAGTTCACAAGCTCTGTCTGTCAGTCTAGAGGATTGGCTTGTCAGCAGTGAACCTTGGATTTTACTGTTGTTAAGGACCAATTGGTCCAGAAAGATGCAGAAGGCGTGCTGAAGCGTTCTGTTTGTTCTTGCAATTGCTGATATAAATCGGCTAAACCTCTAATTACCCAAATCTTGGGACTAATAATTTACATACTCTATTTTCCACTCAGTAAAATTTATTTGAGACCCAGAGCAGCAGAGATTTTAGCTACTTAAATGCCAATTTTGAAAGCCAGAGGCTAACTACATATACTTCAACATATGTGCGGGAGTGTCAGAAGCATTTGGGCTCAGCCTTGAGCTGACTACGCTGACTTTGCAATTTAGCCTAAAGCTTATCTCCTGGTTTTGGCAGAAGTGATGAAATTTATGATCTGTCCTGGTGACATTGGAAACAGCCTCATGAACATGTCTGAGTTGTTTTGTTAGCTTTGCAAATTCATGGCTGAAAAGATCAATCTCACCTTGAAGAAAGACCTGAACATATCCCATTTCAAGGTTCTGTAAAAATACCAAGGGAGTAATCATATTTTTTTTTTTTCTTATTATAAGAGACTTTAGGCAAGCTATTCTGCTGAGATAGGTAGGATATTTTCATGTGGTGGGACAGATGATGAGAGATGCTAGTTGTATTGATCAAAGATCCTGTGACAGAGAAAACCAATAGAGTGGTCTCTTTGCCTGACCTCTGTTCCTCCCTCCTTAATCTAAACCACCAGCACTGCTACATTTGGTATTCAGATATGAATGCTTATTGACTCTGACATGATTACGAGCAAGGGAATGGTTTAAGACGTGACCTTCGCTACAGAGGCTGCTGGGTAGTTCAGTCTGAGACATCCATCATTTGTGCTTTTAAGCCTCAGCCATCCTGCAACTCACAGTGAGGCAACTCAATGAAAGAAATGAAAACAAAGTCAAAGCAAGAGCAGAGAGGATCATTAATATCATGTTAGTTTCCTTTACATGGGCATGATTAACATTTTTACATAAACATGCATTTGTTGACATTCTAAATAGCACCTGAAAAATATCTCCTGAGTGGGTGGGTAGCTGTACTGTGCAAACAGAGGGGTGGCAGGATGTGGTATGCACATGTCATTCATTTGTTCCCCTTGTCCTTCTGAGGTGTGTTGGCTTTATCCTTACTTGTTGTGGGAAAATTCTTTCATATACCATCTAGCATGCCATTCCTATCAGCAGGGAGCAAATTAAAAATCCCACTATGGCTGACAGGTTTTAGTCATTATTGCTATAATTATCTAATGTACTTTCCTGGGAGGTTTGGAGGTGTGATGCCCCATATACAAAAGTGTGAGTGTATTGGACATAAAACTGTGCTGGTAATCTGATGGGATTTTTTTTTCAATGGTCCCTGGACTGCTATAGCATCACAGTCTAGGCTCCTACTTATTCCTTCTGTCCCAAAAGTCAGACATTTCATGAATCCATCTCATATCTTCTCAGATTAAAATTTCTTGCAGCACTTTGTAAAGAATACATACCAGACAGTACATGTGGTTTTCTGCAGGACTTTGCAATGTTGGCAGATTTTTTTTCTGAGTCTATGATACTGGTTTTCCTGCCTCACTTCAGCTTCCAAACTGAACCAAGAGAAAATTTGATATGGTTGAATATTTATGACTTTTCTATATTAAAAAGTTCTTGAACTGACATGAAAACAGCACTCCACAGTTCTGAACAGGAAGAGGCAATCTGTAAAACTGAAGGTGAAGGAAAGGTCTTTTCCCTACTGTTAAATTCCAGCCTATGCAAACAGTAGCTATATTGGAAATCAATAGCAAAACCCCCATAGACTTTGATAGGAGAACAATTAGGTCACTGTTGGTTGTCTTTGAATTCCCACACTGGATCTCTATTCTTTGCTTGGCTGGCGTTGTCTTGAGAGACCAACTGGCTTTTTTTCCTTTGTTTTATGTTGCTTATGTACATTAACTGCAGCAATTCTTACATTAAAGCCTACTGGTAATGGTCAGGAATAGATCAACTTTTAAATTGTATGGGACTTGTCTCCTGGCCCTTTTGTTGTTTGAAAGGCAGCCAGCATGGCAAAGTGTTCATGTAGCACCTTATACAGAGTTAATAAGCACAAGTTATTGGAACCTTGCTTTTTGTGAAAAGAAGGATAATAGCAGTTTGCTGTGAAAATATGACTCTCCCTTGAGGCACTCTTACCACTATCTGGTGGTGGTTTGCACTCATGGTATCCTCACAGGTTCCTCAGGTGTGACTAAGAACTGAACCAAGAGTTAGTGGATTTGCTCATCTGCTGCAAAGCAGAGGGTGTGATGATGAAGGCTGTGCTGTGTCAGCAGCATGAGTACCCCGCACTGAGCTGGCTCAGGGAACCGAAAAAGTTGACAACATTTTAGTTTAGTTTAGATTATGCTGGATCTGTCTGTTCCCTTGGTTGCCCTGCAGCTGGATGATCACTAATAGCAGAGAGGAGGAGGGTATGGGGTGTTTGTAGAGGTGGGAAGGAAGGTGGGCTCACCTCCTTTCACAGCAGTCCAAGCTCAAGTAAGTTTTTTCAGGGATATAGGAGCCTGGGCATCTCATGAGAGGGTGCAAGAGGACCGTGGTCCCCAGTGGATTGGCTCCAGCTGAAGAGAGGGCACTGCAGGGTGGGGCAGAGGCTGCACCATGGCTGCTTGGGGTGAGGAGACCCTTGCTTGCTTGGGCTCCTGCCTTGGTGGTGGGTGAGAGCTGAGATGTGATATCCTCAGCTGGCCTACGCTGGGACAAGATCACTAAGTCCAGAAGAGTTGCTCTATCTCAGTGAGCTGAAGGTATGCCCCTTCATGGGTGTGTGAGACCCAGCACTGCCGAGCACCAGGGGGAAGTGTCAGAGAGAGGGGTTGGTGTCCGCTCTTGATAGGTGGAGGGCACATTTTCACACATGGGGTTCCCTCTTTGATTAGTGGTCTGATCTAATGAGGTCCTGGAAGCAGGGGGTAAACTGCAATGCCTTCATGTTTTCTCAAGGCAAGGCTTTTTGTTTGGCTCTGTGGATGCAGTTCCATGGCGATGAGACTGAATGTAGCAGTGTGGGTAGGCTGCTGGGTTCTCATCTCTCTAACGAGCACGTAGTTATTGTTTTCCTTTGTGCCTCAGGTTTTTCTCATGTCCTATATGTTTTTTAAAGCTCACACGAAGCCTTGTTCTGGCATTCCCCTGGAATTAGGAAAGAAGATAAGAGAGCTTCCTGTTCTAAGATACAGATATTGATAAATGTGTCTTGGTGGTTTTTCTGCACAACATCCTCTTTCTGTGTGCATATTTAGAGAAGCTGTTCTTCACTTATCCTCTAAAATGCTTCTGTGCAGCATTGCTGATGCAGAATGGTTGCCACATCCCCTGCAGAGGGGACTGATTGATCCCCATATATACAGGTTTAAAGTCTATTAAGTGATTCTTCACAATAAGAGGCACTTTGCAGAAGTAAATTATTGTTACCATTGTACCATTACTTTCCTCCTTTGCAATAAGGCCATTTTTCCCCCACAAACTCTCAGCATTCCCTGCTAGACACATAATAGTGTAGACACCCTCAGTATGAGTCACTGGACTGCAGCTCTTCCTCTGATAAGAAACACATCACCAGTGCAATGCTTCCAGTCACGCCTGACTCAGAAACTGGAATCCCAAGGCTGCTTTTGAATCCACACTGGTATGATTGTCACTACTCTGCCTTAGCTTGCCTGAGATTTTCATTTATCATGATGCCAAAGCAGCACCTGTGTGTTTCCAGTGGACTCTGAATGACTACTCTAATCCATTATCCTCGTGAAAATAATTCCAAGGTAGGTGCTCCCAAAGCTGTCTTTATACAGAGCCACCCCATGGGTGAAATGGCAAGCTGAGACTCACACTAAGAAAATTAATCTTGAAAGTCATATTTTACATCTGGTTATATAATCAAGTGTTTGTCCTAAAGCTGCCAGTCCTGGTAATGGGATACCCTGGCAGCAGCTTGGTGTTCTCAACTCCAGATATCCCCCTAAGGAGTTATCTGCAGACTCATTATCTGTTATCCCATTCTCTCAAGGATAGGCACAACTCAGAACTATTTCTGTGTCTGATTCAAAAGCTTCACTGAAGAAGAATTCAGGATGGTTTGGGGATTTGTTCCTTAAGTAATCCTGTAGCAGTAAAGTGTGCTTTAATGTATCATGAGGAACATCTTTAGATCTTCACTTCCTCTTGACTTTCAATGATCAGAGCTTTGGCTGTTGGTAATTTTTAGGTACTTTTTGTGCTTGGGATTGAGCTAAACTGAGAGAGCAAAGATGCTTGTCTGAAGGATGCCTACCTTTTTCATTGTACTGTCTGTTGTCACTGTGGTGTATGGGACAGTGCACTTTGTCCCGTTGATGCCTTAAGTTTTAGCTTTCATGTTTTTCAGATTCTGTGCTGCCTAGGTGTGTAGTTCTGAGCCTCATATTAAGTGTTACTAAGATCTCTTCACAGAGTAGGTGGACAAAACAAATCCTTTTCCAGCTGGAGACCAAGGACAACTGCTACAATTGTTCGGGCCCAAAAGCATAAACAATGGTGGACTGAAGAGAGAAAACAGAGATGGGACTTCATAATCTGAAGCTGTAATTGGACAATTAACCTAAATATGCAAATGGACCAAAACTTACAAAAGTGTGAGATCTTATGACTAGTTGTCCATTTTGTGGCAATTCTGGGTCCACCTTGGGTGTAACCCCGGCCAAGGTGTATCCTTAAAGGCCTTTTAATAAATACCTCCTTTTTTCTTTTATCTCTGTCCAGTCTCAGTTCCAGGTCAGCCTTCCCAAGGCATCAGTGTAGTGGCAGGAGTCAGTGCAGTTCAGTGTGCTGTGGTGCCTGAGCTGTGGGTAGCAGTCATTGATCTGTGCCCAAAGGACTTGGCAGACAGTGATTTGAAGACTGGGTGCCAGTATCTTCATGTTTGCCTCCTCTGGGGTGTGATAAAGGACCATATCTCTACATCCAGAGACTTGAACAAGTATGTAATGAAAATTACCACAATGTATAGAACAAGCCTGCTCTGAGGAGTAAGGCACACTGATTCTTGCCAACCAAACTGCAAGAAGGTTTGAAAAAACAATTAAAACCATATTCAGAAACCAGTGATAAACATGAAACCTGCTTGCCCTTAGGAATTTGGCTGATTTCATTACCTTGATTTAAGAATCAGTAATAAAAGAGAAAAGGCCAGACCTGCAAGATGGCACAAGTCAGTGCAATTTCACTGAACTAAATGGAGCTGTGGTGCATCACTGAGTCATACAGTTCAAGGCCTTAAAAGCTTGAAGTTGATGGATGTTCCCTGCTGATGGCTGATTATTATTGGTACACTTTGGTACATTGCCTCTGAAGGGCAGCACTCTACCAATTCAGCACATTACATGAGCCTCAGGCTTGCTTCACTTTTGTTCAACTTTTTTTTTTGGGGACCAGAATTTGCTCTCATTTTATGGTGATGTAAGTTTGGAATAAAGCCACAAAGCACTGGCAGCACTCCTTCATGTACACAGTTGTGCAAGCAAGAACTGTGTTTGTCCCAGTCTGAAAGTCCTTGCTGGCTTGGTAAGTTGGATGTTTTTCAGGTTATTTTTATTTCTTTCTTTTCTTTTTCTTATTGCTCGCTCGCTAGAGCAAAAGGGCCAGCTGCGCTTAGAGTATATAGAGACGTACACGCCTTGGTCTCGGATTCCCTGCAGGCAAATGATGATAAATGTGGAGAAAAAGAAAGATGGCTTTTAGAGAATGACCTTAGGAAACAAATTCTGCAAAAATAGTTGATGTGCCTCATGTTTTGTACGTGAGTAGCCAGGGAAATTAATTGAAATGCAAATGGAAAATGCATCCATACCTTTGGGTAGAAGAAATTGAGTATTTTTTGCCCAGCAACTGGTTCTTTGGGGCCAGTCTTCTGGATGTATCCATGGGTCCCTCCATTGAAATGTGCAGGAACTGTTTTGTTGCCTAGTTATTGATTATTTCTTATTACCTGTCAGGCCTCCCCTTGGCTTCAGAAGCAAGTGTCAGCTGAGATCTGTCTCCATCACACAGCAGTTGAGTTGTTTGCTTTATTAACTGTTTTCCTGACTTACATCTTTTTTTCTTTCTGTGAAATACATTTACAGTGCATTTGGCCTTTGGCAGTGGTTCTGAAGGGTATCTGACCCAGCAGAATGGTTGCATCATTGGACATTTATATAAAGAATTTAAGTTTGTTTCATTAGTTCCACAACTGATGGTGAGATCCTGCAGTAAACTTATTGTTGCCTTTGGGTGTTTCTTTCAGAATGCTTTTATGCATCCAATTTCTGACATTCTCCTTGTCAAAAAGAAGAAATGAAAAAGTCAAATAGCTACTGACAAAAGCCCAGGACATTTAGTTTGAAATTTCACTTTTCTTTAGGAGCATAGCTGTTCAGTGAAGGTTAGCTATGCACACAGGGAGATAGTTCTGCCTTGCTCTTTAGCAGTGGAGGCAGCAACTCTTTCCTGGGCTTATTTTGATTTCTGGTGTCACCTGAATATTTCTAATTTCTGCAAGTGCTGCCATTTTCTGACTGCTGTTTCTTGCTGAGGCTAAGGGTTATTTGGCAAAAGCACATTTCAACTTTATGGAAATTTCAGCTTTTTCAGAAGGTAAAGAAGCAGGGCCTGAAAGCAGTGTTGAGGGATCTTGAAAGTAGGAGAGGGGGAAATAGTATGCAGTAAAATGAAAGCCTTTTCTGACCTTCTTTTTTAGTTCCTTTGACTGGATATAGTGTTGTTTGCCATTGGTCATATAGATTGGATGCCTGTCCTCTTTAAATCTACACTTTACATGTGTGTGTAGGAAAGTAAATTCCATCTTCTAAGGAATCAATCTCAACTCGTGCTGGGCTATGAGAAATCAATAGATGTAGTTCACAAATTATGCTAGGAAAGAGCTACTCTGAGTAGGCATCTCTGAGTTAGTAACCTTAACTTCTCTTTAAGGTCAAAGAAGTGTTTTCCTTTCATGTATCCAAAACTGCTTGGATGACTCATTCCCTAAAACTATCGATTTCTCTCTAAAGCTTATGAAGAGATCCTAGCTTAGCTTAGCTCAGTTGTAAATGTATGTTGACAGATGCCTTAAGGTCTGGTGAATCCCACTCTTGATAGCTCTAAGAATGCAAAGGGGAGCTGAGGATACTTGCAGTTTGTAGGCAGTGCCAGCTCAAGATTTAGAACGAGGGAATAGCTGTTGAAATTAGATACAACTGACAAATCAGCCCAAATTCACCAAATTACTAGTAACATCACACTCAGCACTAAAAGAACATGATGTTTCCTGCTCTCTGTAGGTTTTTTTAGACATGGGAAAAATTCTGATATAGCATAAAATTGTCACAGAAGACTGCATATGGCTGATGCCTTACATAGTTTTAAAGGAAATTCCCATGACCGCATTTGACCTCTTTTTTTTTTAAACACAATCACCATCCATAAAGTTGTGCACCTGTGTATTACCATGTATTTTGCACATGATGAAGCTGCTGAGTTATGTTAAAATGGGCAGAATGCAAGTTAATACTCCCACCAAAGCAGGAGAAAAATAGGTTGTCTGTAAAAAAGCCTTCACTTTAACAAAGTTGGTTCAACTATGGAATAAAACACTCATCAGAGTACTGAATAAAATGGTAATTTCTGTCAATGCAGAAAGAGTACCAGGGTGTGTTCTTTGAAATACACACTCTTCATGCAATTCCCTTGCTTAATACTTTCTTCTGGGAAAAAACCAAAAAAACAAACCATTGTTGTACATGGTTCATTTTGCTAGCAGCTCATCTCATTTATTCACCTGAGTTTCATATGGCTCAGTTTTAATTCTGTGGGAGGAAAATTTACCATATAAAGGATGGGCTATAAACGACTGTTTGACTACACAGCATATCATAATATACCTTGAATAACAGACTTTTTTTTTACTTATACGTCTTTACTTATACTTTACTTATGCTTATACGTTCTTTATACGTCAGTGAAAAGAGTAGATGCCATGAATAGTTCTCTTGATTTTAGACTAAGGCTAGAATGCCCAGAACCTTGTGGGGTTGAGTATCTAAGAATTCATCTGAGAAGATTCATATGACCAGTTAGCATCAGACTCTGTGCACAATCCTATTGACATCTCTGGACACAGATGCCCAGCTTACAGTTAAGAAGTCTTTGGCCAGCCAGAGTTTTAGCTTCCAGGTTGATAACTGAGTATTTTCAAAGCATTGAACCCCACAAAGGCTGGGTTTTAGTTTCCTTTCAGCTCTAGATTAAATGTTACTTCACCTGGGAAGTGACTCATATCTCAGAAGGAAAGTGCTATTTGACCCAATTGAGCAAATTGAATGCCCAGGATACAATGTACTCAAAATACAACAGACACTTCTAAAAATGCTTTGAATTTAAGTAGGAGGAAGTCACACATAGGCATCAATTGGCCATTTATTTATTTTATTTATTGACAGGGTTGTATTTTTGCTACTGAAGAGTATAGGTCCAGACAAGTGATGCTGCACCTCATTGGATTTGACAGAAATTTTATTTATAAATGTTTTATCAAGTTTTCTTGCAGCTGCAGAATTTCTGGCTGAATCTTGAGGACACATCTGGTCTCAGCTGCTGCAGTTTGTAGCGTCACTGTCGTAAAAGAAAGCATGGGCAAGTACACATTGCCAGTGTCATGCTCACATTTTTGGGATCTTTAATGACATAGGATCAGGAAGCGGGATCCTAAGTAGGATGGATGACTAGAGGCAAAAGTAGGATATGAAACTATTTCAAGGAAAATACAAATGTGATTCCAGCTCTTTGTGTGGAAGTTTTCTTCTGGGAGAAAAAGAGGATATAATCTCACCCAATGTTAGACAGCTGCAGTGTAGGTGGCTACCTTTGGGATAAACTCATAAGTGGAGTGAAAGAGGGGGCTAAGGGTCATAATTATTTTCTCTGTCCTACCATCTGCCTTAAATGAGGCTGATCACAGCTGCGCTTGCAAAAACCTTCTTGTCCATTAACTGAGAGAGACCTTGGAGGGTAGTCGAGGTGTACATGTGTACACTGCAACCCTCTACAGTTAAAGGAGGTGAATGTTACCCCTGCACCTCTTGTCTCAAGACCCTTCTCTATCCCTGCAACTGAGTAAGGTAGCAATGTTTATCTGCTATGAAGTGCTTCCTTAAAATTTTCCCAGTCCTTCTGCTGAATTTCCTCTAGCCAGCACGTGACAGGAAAATGCTTTCAAGAGGCTTTCAAGTTTAAATCAGGTACATAACTTAAAGCTAGGCATATATTGAAATTACCTGATGAACCTCTGTCTCATCAATTTAGACATGACTTACTCACCTTTAAGCAGACTGTGGAAGAAAGCACTCAGACCCCAAACCTTTCAAACACTCATATGTATAAAATACTGCATCATAGGTAGAATCATTTCAGATTGTTGCAAGCAGAAGGTAGTTTTATCTACTGTTATGAAGAAACTGTTGAAACAAATTGTGCAAAGCCTTTGTTGTAACCACACCACACTATTGTTTTCCCTGAAGGTGATAATGAGAATGCAATAACGCAAATCCCTTTGAAAATGAAAAATAACACATAAGATCATTGATTCTGTGCCCTTTGGTTGCAAAGGCTAAGATAAAGATCTAAGTTTTCTTCCTCTTCTTTTTAGTAGCCTGTCTCTTTGCACCCTTAGTTTTATTTTATCCTCAAGTTCATAAATCTCATGCAAATGTAAGGATTGTAAGGAGAAGAAAATCACTCTATTAGGTGAGTTTATGTCGTTCCCCCTTGTTGCTCTTATGCTCAATTATTTTTGTACATAATGGTCTTGTTTTCCCTGTATGTAAATCAAGCTACATCTACGTGCAAAATTAAGTATAGGAAAATCGACTGCTTGTTTTATTGTGTCTTGCTACAGAGGTATCTGATGCTCCTAGAATCCAGGGAAAAGTACCTGATAAAGAATTATCATTTTACGCAAGATTTTCTTGATATTGTCTGCACCTTCTAATTACATCTTTTAAAAGAGGGTCAGTGTGTACTGGCCTGTATGTCAGTGGGTACTTTGACCATGCCAGGGGAAGCTGATAGACAATAGGCCAAGTTCCTTAACCTCTGTATTTGTTTCTCATCCAAATACTTGCCTTTTAAAAGTTTCTCATGTTTCACACCAATAAGACTTCCTATCTGGAGCTACAGCTATTTTGCTGTAGCATTTTTCATAAGAAACTTAATGGACAATTCTAGGGAGAACAAAGATCCTAATTTATCTTTTTTAACACGTGAGTTTTTCACTCAATAAGTTGAGTTGGAATGTAAAGTTATGCTTTTTGGGTAAGTGCATACGGTTCCTTAAAAGAGCTGGCAGGTTTTCCTACTCCACTCCATTTTACCAAGTGGAATGGTGTTTCAAACTTAGCATGAGCTGTTGGTAAGCTTCCCAGTTCCCTCATTTGAACAAGCCCAATGGTGTTGCCTACTCATTTCATTGTAAGCTTTACCTGACCCATTTCCTTTTCTTGTACATTTAAAACACTAAAAAGAGAAGGGTTCTGATTCTGGTAGAGGCCCTTGGGCATTGCTGTATGAAAATCACAAAAAATATTCAACTACTGCAATCCTTCAGGCCACAACAGAGTAGATCAAATATTTGAACTGAGGTAAGAAATGTTAAATGACACATTGATTTGGAAACTATTTGATAGTCTAGAAACAGGACTGCATTTTAACTGGTATAAGTCATAACTTTTTTGAGGTCAATGAGTCTCATCCTGATTTAACTATTACTAAACATTTGGAATGGTTTGAAAGAATGAGACAGCTAAAGAATTTTCTGGTATAGATGATGCCTCTTCTACATGATTTGAAAAAAGCCAAAGCTTAGAAGCAAGGAAAGGCAGAGACCATAAAATAGCATGGGCATGAGAAGTCAAAGCATGCATCTCAGAGGGAAAAGAGGTTGAAGCTGGAGGGCTCAAGATTTATGCCCACGTTTGGGATAGTCTACTTAGAGGAAGACAAAATGGTGACTGTTTAGCTGTGTGCAAATCAATGGGGTATTTTCTATACAGAGATCTTGACAGCAGCACTCTATGAGTCAAATAATATTTGTTTACTAATGACTTTTAAGAAATTAATTCTTTTTTTGCATTGTTGCCTGCAGTTCTCTTGGGAAGCTCACTCAGCTTTGTCACTCGCTGGCTTTGACTTGCTTTCTTTGGTTTGTTTATTTTAATTCTTTAGTTTTCCTTCTGCTGGGGTGAACTTCATGCTTGTGCTTCCTAGTCTAGAATAGTGATCTTTTATTTATGCACAGAAAGCTGTGACACTGGCCACATAGGTACAGGCTTCTATGGTCCATCCTGGCACTTTGGTTTTGGTCTCCACTTTCCAATTATTTACACACTGCTGGCCTCTTAAGTGATGATTTGACAGTAACAAGGAGCACCAGTCGTGACAGCAGTTTCTGCATCTTGACCACTTATCTACTTTCTATTGCATTGGCACTACCAGTTTATTTAGGACAGAGCTTCGTGTAGGCATGCAGCAGTAAAAACCACACAGTTTTATTGCTTTGGGGCTGTGACACTGGATAAAACAATCTGTAAGCCTGTATGGCCATCCATACCATTCTCCTTTGACTGAGAAGTGCTGGTACAGTCAGCACCAGGGAGGCTGACTTAAGCTGTTCTCTCTCCATACTTTGCTGCTGAGTTGATTATTTACTGGGGTAGCAAAATTCTGTGGATAAAACACTGGACCAAGATCCAAGAGAGACTCTTGGAGTCTCAAAAGTTACTCAAAAGTAACTCTTGCCTTGACCAAAGATGGTCCCTCTGATCTTGAAGTTTTCAGTGTCTCTGTGACTGTTTATAAGAGCTCTGCCCTGTCTCAGAGGAGTGTTGACAGAGGGTTAACTTGTTTGGCAGTTAGAACCTGCTGAAATTGTACCTTGGCTGAGGTGCAGAAAACAACAAATGAGAAGGAAGGCAGAAAGTGCTGTAAGGGATAATCTGAACACACAGGCCCAAGGCAACCAAGCTGCATAGCTTGGTTTAGTAAAGAAAAATTGATCAATCCTTATGAGATGCTGAGATACATCCATAGACAATCCCAAATATAAATACACTGAATAACAATATCTGCTTTCACTCTTATGAAAATCCCTGCCAGTTGTAGGGTTTTTTTTTTCTTTTTTTGAAACTGAACCTAGTGTTCGCAGCAGTTGGTTTTTGGGTGTTTTTGGGTTTTTTGTTTTTGTTTTTTTTTTTTTGTTGGTTTTGTTTGTTTGGTTGGTTGGTTGGTTTTTTGGGGGTTTTTTTTGTGTGTGTTTTTTTTGTTGGTTTTTTTTTTCAATCTGCAGAATTATGTAGTGCCATATTCAGAGCTGGGAAAAAAATGTTAAATTCAAATAAACCTCAGGATTGAATTTTTGGCTTATAAAACAGATTGAGCTGAAATTTAATTGCATCCTTGGAAGCTAATCTTGTGGCCATTTGCATTGTGGAGGTACATTAGGGAGTTTTTTCCATTCAAAGTTTTCTTTTCTAACATATATTCAAATGTAAGAACAACTTCTTATTTTAGAAATACATCCAGAAATCCAGAAATAAATCCTATTTCACCAGTGCAGTAACAGAGCCAGGTCAGGGGAGTGAGGAGCTACACTTGCAGTTCTCCATTTGCTGCTTTTGAAGGTGTCACCTTCACACAAAGCATCAATCTGTTTCCAACTGCAGAGGCCAGAATGGCCTTTGCTACCAGCAAAACACACCACACTGCTGCTGATGCCCCATTTCTGCACTAATCAAAGTTCTGTGCATTGATTCCTTTAATTGCACAGGTGAAATTTGAATTAAAATGGATGTCTCACTACTTGCAATCCCACTGAATTGGCCTACAACAGGATTCCCTTGATTTTTGAAAGTGCTTAAAGTTTTTTAGACTCCTATATGAGAGAGCTGTTTTTCCACAGGCATTCTTCAACTAGAAAGAACAGTGATGGGGTGAGGGTTTGTCTGCATTTTTCTGAACATCCAGCCAGAGACATACATGGAAAAAAGTCATCTGCCTAATGAGGAAAGCAGCCTCCCTCAGATATTTTGTTTATACTTTTGATCTTGTTTCTGGGAGGTGATGTACACAGAGTGGCACACTAATGACTTGCATCAGTGACTTAGGGGCTTTGCAAATGTGCTGAAGTTTTTGTCGCGTAACCAGACTTTGTAGGTGGACTCCTGGCTGCAAAGAACTTTTCAGAAGTGCTCTGAAGGCAAGAATTTCTTCATGCTGGCATACCACAAGTCAGTGCTTTTACACTAAAGAAGGACTTGGTCTGTAACTGTTGTATGTCTTCAGCCTTCATAACTCAAGGAACCAAGGATGGGATAAAATGCCGTTAAGAAAGAGGCCCTTAGTCACCAGGCAGCTGCAGGGGGAAGCAAAGGCAGGTGGGGGCCATGACCGTGTGGATGTTGAAGCAATGCCAGGGACTCTCTGAGTTCATTATGCTCTACTGTTCTGAGAAGCAAATGGGCCCCTGTTCAACCTTTTTCTCCCACCTTCCCTCTTTATTTCCCTCTTTTTCCTTATTCTCACAAGTTGCTTCTTCATCTCCTAAAAATCTGCTTGCCCTCATCATGACATCTCTTGGCAACTCTGTGTGAACAGCACAATTACTAGAGCACAGACACAAAATTTGGCCTTACAAAGTGCTCCCTTGGCTTGTACTCCATGCCCACAAACTCTTGTAATGGCATCACAGCTTGCCACCCCAGAGAGCAGAATTAAGCAGGGAATGTAAAGATTCCCTCTACTCTCATCAGCTTTGTTTGCAGGGAGTTAGAACATGTCCACTTTTTTATCTCTTGCTCATGTATGATAATCCCATCTGCCCCATGATTTATTTCTCTATATTGAAGAAAATTCATTGTTTATGAATTTCAGTTTGCAGAAGCCAAAGAGGTGAATCCAAAGGACTTTCATAAAGAAAACAATGTTTGCATCAAAGATCAAGGAAATGGTCGGACAAACCATCTATCTTAGTCCATCATGTCCATTTTGCTTTGAGAAGGTCAGATGATCACACATACTTACTTTTGACTTCAAAATGGGCTCAGATCCCTTAATTCTACCTACTTATTCTAGGTAGAGAGTAATTTCTTTGCCATTACACAAAATAAACTGTAAGTTCTTTGTGAAAGACTCACCTTCAGGTCAATTTTGATCAGAGGAAATAAGAGAAATACAGGTTTAAAAAAAAGGATAACAAATAAACAAAAAAGGAAACAATCAAAGATCCTCTCTTTAGAGTTACGGATATCAATTTGATAAGATCGCATTTTACATAGATATGTGAATGTTTCTCTTTTGCAACCACCGATATATTTATTTTACCTTTTTCACTAAACAAAATAGTTGGTCTCCAAGTAACTCTACCCGAAACATTGGGAACATTTTTGTCCCAAAGTGAGAAAGAGGCTAACCTCCATTGGGACTGGTGTCTCACAGCCCATGAGCACCTCTCACCTGGAACAGATAAGCCTACTGCACTTACTCACTTTACTTCTGTCCTGTTGATGATGACATGACAATTCCATGCATTGCTTTTTAATGAAAAGAGGTCAGTTTTAATTGCCATCTTAAATGTAGTTGCAAATTCCAGCTGAACATTTGAATACCTGTTTTAGAACCTTTCTTGTGAGTGAAGAAAATTTCACAGCCCAAATTTCTACTGTTTTGACACTATCTTTTATGAAAGTGTCAGTCTCTGACTTGTAGTGCAATTATTGCAGTGACACTGACACCTGTACATTGGTGCTATTAACACTTCCATTTCATATTGTCTAGATAAGAGCTGGCTCTTGGAAATCCTTCGGTTGACTTATTTGCCTCAGGATGTGCCTGCAATGCCAAGATAAACAAACCATAGGATTTCAGCCTTTTTAAAGTCAAAATTAAAATCTAAGTTGTCTTTAAATGTGACACATTCAATGCATGCTAATTTTCAGTTGAAACTGCATTTCTTATAGGTGTTATATAATATGTGGTGTTGATTGAGAGACATAGAGGACTAGAATAGTTCATATGAATTTTCTGCAGGAAACTCCTTTATAAAATAGAAGAATCAGTTCAGATTTTTCCAGTAGGTATAGAGTTTGGCACTTTCTGGCTGACTAGCTCTGTGAATTTGTATGTATTATTGCTGCTCAATACAAGCAGCTGTCCTGGAGGGGAGAGGAAGAAATGCCCTTGCCGTGGAACTTCCAAAGGCCAGAATTTCTCAGTGTCTCTAAAACATCAGTAAAACTATAGCCACAAACATTCTCTGAAAAGCTAATTTAAAAAAAACCAAAAAAACCCGAAAAAACAAAAAAACAAACAACAAAACAAGGCACAAAAAGTCTGTATTTCTCTAAGCATTGCTTTAAATGGTTGTTTTAATCCGAAATAAACTGTGCTGCCATTTGTGCTGCCATTTGTGCTGCCATGGGGTCATGTTCCATCTCGTAACCCTCACTAACCACCTGTGCCTGCTGCTGCCTCTTTTGTGGTGACACAAACATTGATATAATTTATGATGAGTCAGATGGGATAGCAGATGGAACTGAAAAGTGCCTCACCTGAAAATACAATCTGCTGGGTCACTTGCACAAGCTTGCCTAACACTGGTGTTGGTACAAGGGAGCCGCCGAGAGCTGGGAGACAGATGAAGAAACTGACTGGCCTTGGTTCTGAGCTACAGAAAGTAAATAAAATGTACTTCTATCACAAATATTCTCAGGAAGGGTTCATCTGGTCCTGCTGCAGAGAGTAGTTTGAGTACAGGCTTGGCTTGTCTAGTCTGAAGAGTGGGTCAGGGAGAGTCAAGGATCCTCAAATCCAGATTCTCGTGCCAGTTCATGACTCAGATACACAGAGATGTACCAAGTTCAGCATCAAGCTCAGACTTTCTCATGGTTATCATCGTGATTCCCACTCAGCTTAGTTCAGTCTGAATCAGAAGCAACTCTTTCATAGTCAGCAGAGTTATGTTGTCATAATAGCAGCATGACAGGACAATTAAGCCTTATGTGAATAATTACCCAGTTTCTTCACTTTGAGCAGTCCTAACCATTTTAGTAATGCTTTCCACATCTTCCCTGTGGGAAATATTAAAGGTAAGGAGGCTTTCAGAAAGCTGTTGAAGCAGGTCCCAGAAACAGAAAGAGGAGGAGAATTTAGAATTAGCTGCAATTGCAAAGTTTGAAACTAGGAAAAGTTACAATAGTACAGCAAGCAAGGACATAAAACAATAATCTGAGTCTTAGGTTTGGCTAGGATAGATCTTCAGGCTACATAAAAATATGCTGAGCAAGTCAGTAGAAAGTTTTAAGCTTAATAATGGACTATTGTTTATTGTTAATAGAAAGCATACAAGCAAGCATTGTTTGAAGCAGGTGTACGTGTGCTTTCAGTGATAGGCTAGAACAATTGTCTGTAAGCTGTAGTAATATGTTATTGGCTGGAAAACTTTTAAAATGCTCTATAACAAAGAAATCTTTGGCTGCTGCTGGTGGACGTGAGCTGTTGTCATCCTTCAATTGTCTAAAACCTCGTTATGAGTCTGATGCTGCAATAAAAGCTCGAGGAAAAGTCTCCGAGTAGCCCTGTCCCGTTCGTGCCCAAAGCTCCAGCACACTTCCCCTTGTGTTGTTATCTTGTCTGGCAGACTAGGGTTGCTTGATTTTCCCCTGATACCAACCATTGGCTTCAACATGGCTTTTGTGGCTTTGTTTGAGGAGCAGAGGGCTGCCAGTGCTGTGTGGTGGGTTGGTGCAGTCTGGGAGAGTGGATGGATGATGCCTTAACCATGATGCAGACAAGGAATCCTGGTGCTCACTCCCCTGCTCTGACAGGCACTCCAATGAGTCTTTTAATGTTCTCTCAGCTGAGTTGTCCTTTGGAACTCCAATTTCACTAGTTTGGAAATGGTTTCTGCATTATTAGTAGGTCTCTGCTCTTGAAATTTTCAAATCAAACAACTGACAACACACACACACAAAAACGTCTGTGCTTATTCATTGCTATTAATATTTTTAAAAAATATTCTGGGTAAACTGCAGTTTATGAACCTGCATAAGGTACCATAAAAAGAGGATAAATTAGTAGTCCTGGTATAAATCTCTTTTGCAGTAAAGTACATTCCTTCATGCTGAGAGCTGCTGAAATAACAAGTTTTGATAAGCTCGCATCCACAATTTTTTTTATACATCTTCCTCTTTCCAGAGTGCTGGTTATGAGGCTTATTTAACAAAATGTAGCATGTACACATTATTCTGCACTCCTTGCAACCTCCTGGCAAAAGAGCCAATGTTTATCTCAGGAAATTCAGAGGTGCATAATCAGAGCTGCTAAAGGGTTTGAGTCAACTTTTTTTGAGTTCATTGAACAAATATTTTATTTACCTGGAGGAACCATCAGATGCAACATAGCAGATGGCTAGATATTAGTTCTTTGCCTATAAATATTTTAGAGACAAAATACAGTGCATAGCTTTTTCTTAACTTTTCTTTTCCTTTTTTGTGCAGCTTAAGCTACATGAGATGATTGTACCCACTGTGGCTTCCCATTGCTGCCAAATGACTGAAAAAGAAAACTTGAAGCTAAATTTGGGTGTGCGCTCTCTTTTGGAATACATTTAATACGCAGTTCCCTTTTCTCTCTCAATTCAAGCACAACTTCTAAAGCATATCTATGAATCACTCTTAAAAGCATCAACCACAGCCATTTCAAAGCATTGCTGCTTAACAAATTCAGAGCAGGTTGACCTGTTTGCCTATGCTAAAGCAGTTTAACTGGCTGTTAATTTTAGGTGATGTTCCCAGACAGTAGCTTTCTTAATTCTAGAGCCTGATGGATGTGATTTTGATGCCCTAAAGTCAGTAATAATTCACCCTACATATACTAACATAACATTAAGTATGAAGAAGTGTGACACCATCAAGCCTTACGTAAACTTGTTTCAGGCTCACTCAGTACACTTAATTCTGTTCTCTCCCCATTCTCATTTCTCTATTCCCCTTTAATTTTCTGATAGTCTTATCTGTTGTTTCAACAGCACATTCTGCCCTCTAGAACAACTCTGTCACTGCTCCTTGCCTTTCCAAATCATTCTATATGGGATCTTATAGTAGTGAAACCTGTTGTCAGTCAGGTGTAAAATTTAGGTACTCTTAGAGAAGCAACACATGTTGGTTTTACATCACCTTGAGGTTCCTCAGTACTGGCTGATCTTCCAGAGTCCAGAGCATACAGATGTGAGGCTGGCAGAGAGTTGTGGGAGGTTGCTCATACAGATGCGCTATGATAGAAATTGCCAAGAAACTATTTTAGGTACTGAAAACAATGTAACTTTAAAACAAACAAACAAAAACGCAGTACAGAGCTGTTCTGCTGCCTAGACCCATAGGAAACCTCACTGGGTAGAGCATCATGGTTCTGCAGCTTTCCCAGCCCTGCCCTCTGCACAGCCCCTGCCGTATCCCAGTGCTGCAGCCTTAGAGAGGGGGGAAGCAGGGTGAGGTACTGGAGAACTGTGTTCAGTTCTCAGCTGTGTCAGGGATTTACTCTCACCTTGAATATGTCCTTATCTTCTGTTACTATTTCCATCTGTAAAATAGGGAGAACATGTTCCAACTCCTCATAGAATAATTGTGAAAGTAAATCCAAGAAAACATTCAAATACTATTAGAATAAATAATAATGCTGGTAATCCTATTTATGAATGGAGTGGAACTGGAGTTCCACAGGACAAAGCTTATTCCAATCTCCTTTTATAGTACTCTTTACTTTTCTAGAAGTGTTTCTGGTTTCCTAATTAAATAGTTTCATAAAGAGAACCCTTCTCCTTTGCTAGTGCATTGTAACCCAACAGCAGAGCACTCTCAACACCTGTGAGGCTCCTGAGTATCATTTATTGGTCATGGATTTCTTGTGCTTCAACTTTAGGCAAGATATGTGTGTAGCCATTTAAAAAAGGCCATAATATGTAAATAAAAAGTTGCATTTTGGGATCATTGAAGATTCAAAACATTACCTCTCATGTGCTTGATCCTGTTCCCACCAGAGGTGATAGGAGCTTTGCTGCTGATTTCACAGAGAATGGGTCTGGGGTGGATTAGCTGTGATATTTAAAGAGAAACATTGCCAGCTAAGTAATAACTTCCAGAGCACTGGGGAAGGCAAGCATGTTTTGTATGCTTCTGTCTGAAAACACAAGACTCTGACTAGTCCACGCAGCCAGGGGCAGATTGCAGAATTAACATCTCCCATGCTGGGTTTTGCTAAGCCATTCTGCAAGAAGGCTTCATTCCCCTAAAGGTGCTTTTGTCTTTCTCTAGACTCCTGTCTTTCCTTCACCAGGGCAAGGCAGGTTGGCACCTGAGCTGCCACATTGCATCCAGTGAAAGGAACTGTGCTCATGGAGGTAGCCAGAGATGGCAGAGCTAAACCTGGTTTGCTTCATTTGGCACTTTAACCACAGTGAGCCTCAGTTTGCATGAGGAAAGATGGATCTGCTCAGGACAGACTTAGGAGTATGCACAGAAGCATTATCTCATGTTACTATGTCTTCATTATTTTAACAGTGGCCTGTTTCAACTGGCTGTAAGACAGCACTTCATGAGGCATTAGGTGTAATTAAAATTAGCTTTTGGCTGCCAAAATAAATAACCAGATTAAATTTTCTTTTCCATTTTCCTTCCCCCACCTTTTTTTTTGTTGGTTTTTTGTTTTTTGGTTTTTTTTGACTTGTCTTTGTTCCTTTCCTCAGTGGTGCAGTGGTCCTTCAGAACTGTTTTCTCGCCCCTTCTCAAGTCAGAGTAATCTGATGCAGAGAGCGAGCGATCACCTGCAGTATCTGGGCTTGGTTCCATCCACAGTAAGAGCAGATGCAAAATGAGGTGGGAGTTCCTGTTTGGGGAAAAGTGAAATGCACAGTGCAAAAACAAAAACCAATTTACAGCTTCTCTGTAAGTCACCATGGAGTGACATTGTTTTGACAGGTGACAGGCAGTACAGCTCACTGTACTGAGGAAGATATTCTGAGCAGCCAGAATATCCCTTTGTAATGCATGTGTGAAAAGGAAAGTAGGCCAGAGGAGGTCTCCTAATACAGTCATTCTTGTTCAGCAAAATTTAGAAGATAGTATCTACCAAAGTACCAACCTTTCAAATCAACAATAATTAGGAGTTTACCTGAGTATCACTACTTCATTTACCAAATCTGTGCAAAACTGGAAACTCAATCCACATGCCTGCTCATTTTGGGTTTTTTTTTTGCCAAAAGTAATTACATTAACCAACTAGTCAAACAGGCAAAAAGTAGCTACAACTGACAATATCATGACTCAGCTAAGGCCTTGTGTATCTGTTCTAGTTCCCCTGTGGTGCCCCACTAGTGGGATCAACCAACGCAGAGAACCTCTTTTCCAGGCCTGGCAGAGGGTGTGTGTCTCCTAGTGGCTGGATCGTTTTGCACACTGTGGCCACCTGAGTAGCTGTGGGTAGCAGAGCTGCTCAAACTGACACAGCAGACTGAGCAATAAAGCTTCTGCTGTAATGTTCCCTCTTGGGTTGACTACCCCAGATTTTTACTTCTCAAGCTTGTTGTTGCCCCTGCAAAGAGAGTCTGCCCAGAATAGATACACATCTGAGCAAAGGTGACACTGCCCTGGCTCTCCTGGAGAGCCAAACCTTGCTGCCAGAGTAGTGCAAATAACTCATTGGTGCGGAAGAAAATCAGGTCTGAATCACTTACAACTTAAACACAGAGCAGCTGGAGGGTATTAGCAATGTTTCTTCTGTGGCCTGTTCATTTCTGAGCAGAGTGCTCAATGAATTCACAAGTTTTAATGCAGTGTCAGAAGAAACATAAAGGTAATGTTGTACTACTCCAAGTGCCAGGTGCAGAGTCATAGCAGAAAAACAAACCTCACCAAACTGTTAGATGACTCATGATAGATGAGTCAGAAACTCTTTCTCTCCTGCTATACTGTTACCAATTTAGCAGGCTGCAAAACGAGAAAATGGAGCTGTGGATGACAAAGAAGAGGTAATTTGTGAAAAATGCCCACAGCTTGTGAGGTAGATGAAAGACAAGATATGGCAATTAAAAAATACCAGGAGACACACTATGTGGGTATAGGGCGTGTCCCGGTTCTTCAAGCATTTCAGCAATTAAATCCAAGTTACCATTCTTCCCAGGTGTTTTCAGTGAGCAGAAGCAGGTGCCTTCTCCAAAGACTACCAGTAGGTACATTAGATACTAGCAGTGTCTGGCACCAAATTAAAAGCAAACATGGATTCTCTTGTGATCCTCGGTTTTCATCCTTTGTGAATTTTAGGGGCAGAAAGTGTTTTCTGCTAGAAAACGGTAGAAAACAGTGCTATCAGCAGATGTCATAGCACTGAACAAAAGTAGAGGTTCTGAGGTTATTAGGAGGCCCAGGCTCAAGAACAGTCACCTGTTCTTCTCCCATGTGGGCCAGATTAACCAGTCAAATGTGTTTCATATGTACGTGATCCAAGAAAGGCTCCATCATCTACCACATAACACAAAAGATAAAGAGTTAAATACAGCTTTGGGCCATGTAAGAACCATGAAAAAAAGTAAGCAAATTTGCATTTTGATTACACTAGAAATAGTTTGGTGACTTCTCTGAGATGTGTGATTCCTCCTGTGAATTAAAATATTCTGTATTTCCACTCCAAATGGTGGTCAGCAGAACAATGCTATATAATAGGCCCACAAAATAAGTCGTGATTGTTTCCTGTCATTCTGCTGTTTCAAATGGAATCTTTTAAAATGAGAATTGGGAGATGTGAGATAGAATAGGAGCTCAGATTCTAATGACACAATTTGAAAGTAACAGAAATGGTTCAACAGCAACTTAACAAAGATCCTTGCTTGCAGAAGGCATCTCCCTGGGGTTCTTGACAGTATGGCATCTACATTCTCCTACATTTCAGGAATTTAGAACGGGCTCAGAGGGAAAACAATTCAGAGAAAAACCACAAAACTTATTATGGGAAATGAGAAACAGATCACAGCAGAAAACTCTCATTGCTGTACCTATTTCCTTTATAAAAGAATGGACTGAGGAGTAACACAGTTACTGTCAGTAAGTACCAGCACTGAGCACACAGCATGAATGAACTTTTCAGTATAGTGGACAAAAGTATAACAAGACACATTAACTGAAAGGTAGACAGTTCAAACTAGGAATAAGGCACACATTTTTAACAGTGAAAGTAATTGAAACAATGTACCAAGGACTTCAGTGAATTTTCCTTTAGTGAGAATATGTATAGAACGACTGGAAATTTTTCTAGAAGACACATAATTGAAACAAAAATTAATTCATAGAACTTCAATGACATGTCATATACAGGAGGTCAGAGTAGATTATCAAAAATGGGCCTTTGGAGCTTTAAAGTCTAGGACTTTATGGAACATTGAAAAAGTATTAACTCATTTTCTTCCAGTAGAATGTTCTTAACAAAGATCAATTTCCCTACCTATCAATGGATTTTCCATACTTCTCAGCACTGTCTTAAGTATTTCCCAAATAAATTAGTTTGGTGTAGTGAGATCAATAGTGATTTCATAGTGCCTTCTCTTCTTCACCCTACCTCAGTTATTAAAAGAACTATCTAGTCTAAATATTTACAATCTTTTATTTCATTTGGGAAACAAGCCACCCAATTATATCTCATTACAGCATATTAAAATGAAAATTTAACAAACAGAGTAAAACTGCCAACTAAGAAATGCCAAAACCTTCAAACTTCTTTAAAAATTAGCTCTGAGCATTTTTCTATTAAGGACTAAGTAGTTTTTAAAATAATTTTGTTTAGTTTCTAATTTCAGATTTTTTTGAGTTATGTCAAGTGCAAAAGTTTTGGTCAGGCCATGTGGAAAATAATCTTTACATGTTTTAGTTGCTCTGCTGATTTTCTTTCATCTTTCAAAACTTGTCATGTGCTAATACCAAGTCTGGAAAATGTCAGTCCCAGAAGACATGTTTGTCAAATTAATAGCAACCAAAAAAAAAAAAAAAAAAAGCCCCAAAAAATGAAGAGGAGTGGTCATGTTAAGAACTGAACTCAGGGATAATTATAATGGAATTTTAGTGCACATTATCAGTTTGCCTGACCTAAGATGCAGATATTAAGAGAACTGCCAGCAGAAGTTGCCCTGCAGATGTGCTGAAGCAGCCTGTCTTTTGATGCCTAGACTGTCTTTTCTCCCTGGCTGACTTCATTCACATGCCTTGTCATGCCGATTCACTCCAGTTCTTTCCCCTCCCCCCTCAGCAGTTGGATGTTGCACCTATTTACGGTGAGGAGATTCCCTTACTGGGTGAACTTTCTGTTACCTGGCTGGAGAAATTCCTGGCAATTAATGCAGTCTCAGTATCTGTGAAACAGCTAAAGGATTAGAGATATCTTTTCAAGACACAAGGTTTCTGATAAAGACCACAGCAGCATTCTGCCAGAACTACAGAACAGTACTGATCCCATAAAAAACTGTGGGAGTTTTTGCAAGTAGAAACTGACCATCCATGTTAGTCATTTGTTAATATTGCTCCAGTCTCAGTGAAAAGAGATGTATACAATGGCTGCAAATATCACAGGCTTTATGCAACTCTAATCATGCTGCTGCAGGGAGTTTTTACATTACCCAGCATGACAAGGCATAAAGAATTCGGACTGGGAATATCCAAGGTACAGTAAGATCAGCATGGTGCAAGAAAATACCATCTTTTTTCCTGCCTCTGTCTGCCTCTTTTTTTTTCTCATCTGTACTCTTGAGGTTTTATGTCCATTAAAAGACCCTCAAGGGAAAGCTGAGGTAGAAATGTATGGAGCCAGGCACACTCTTGTCCCTCTGCCACTAGAAAGAAGCCACTTGGTGACTTTCCAATAGTTCCTCAGCAGAGCAGTGCCCACAGCTGCCTTGCTCTAAAACAGTCTTACCCTTGGAGATACATCCGCTTCCAGGACACCCTGCTTCTGCTTCCTATTACATTCAGCTTACTGTGTGAAGTGCATTTCAGTGAAAATAAAATAAAATAAAATGGCCTGTCACAAGTGAAATAGTTCAGGAATTAGTGAAGTATTGTGGACTTATAAGAATGGTTTCTTTCCACAGTAAATGGAAGCCAAAATGGCTGTGAATCTCATTTCAGCATCTAGCAAAAAAAGGCTGTCAGACTGGTTATAGTAAAGATGATAATATGATGTTGTTTAATCTTATCTGGATATATCCCCTCCAGTGGTTTCCTGCTGGTAAACCACAGAGAAGAGAGGCAGTAGTAAGTAAACTAGAGGAAGCAAGATGAAATATAGTATGCTCTTTTGGTTAATAGGGGATTCATGTGAAGGATATTGCTAATTAAAACCAATGGTATTTTCTGCCATCTGGGCTTTCAAAACTAGTTTCATAGGATACAGATGATGTTTTGTTTCACTGAATTGCTCCTATCTTAGGGAAGCCGCTAAGGGATGAAATATTAGTATTGTGGTAAACTGCTTGCACTTTAACAGCAACATGTAAAATAAGCACTTTATAGAGTGTGAATACATGGTTTCACCCACATAATGTCCAAATGAAAGGGCAGCTTGGGGTTAGAAGAACAAAATCCACTCAGCCTGCTCTGAGGTACAAGAAACTGCCAAATCATGGTGGTTACTGGAGTAGGAGCTCTTGTGTTCACCAGGCTTTACAAGTGTGGCTCTAGGGCTGCTGTATCTATGCAAAAATGGAATCTGGGGATTTGCCTGCAGTGCTGACCTTCAGACCAGCCTGCAGATGGCATGTTGATTCACTGGGAGTGTGTGAAGCCAGAGGCTGCCCTGCTGCTACCGGTCACAGCTTTCCTCTGGTTGACCAGAGGGAGTTGAAGTTGCTCCAAAGACCTAGCCAGAATTCCCAAGTAGAGCACCTCACCTCATTAACTGCATCAGGAAATACTGAGCAACCTCAGCAAAAAGATTTGTGAGTGAGATGACATCTTTATGCATCAGTGAAATCTTGTGCTCAGCACGCGCTTGCTTCATCTGGATTCTAGGCTTGTGACCAAGGCTGAGGAAACAAACCTAAACTTTCTTCAGCTTGCCTATTCCTGAGTGCCTTGTGTCAGCAAAACGAGCCTCATCATGTGGCTACCGGATGTCTTTTCCACCTCCCACACCACTTCCAAGGATCCCAGTTGGACCCACTTCCCTAAGAATGAATCAAAAACTCCACTTTTGTTGTTAGAGTTGTGTTTGTGTCACTGGAAACAAACAGTTAGTAGGCGATGTTGGAACAATTCTTTGTGTGTTAACGGTGTCTGAAGACTAGCTTCACATGTGGCTGAGATGCATACTTTGAAGTCAAATATGAACAGGAGAAGTGAAGAAAAGGTACTGCAGGAAAAATTGGCACCCATCTTAATCAGAGCTGCCCAACCTGTAGCCTGTGGGATGTCTCCTGTCTGATTTCTGCTTGCGTATTATTTGTGTAGCTGAGCTGTTAGAATACCTTCTGGGTCCGTATTGTCAAAGGCTTGAACCATCCTGCTGTGATTTATCCCAAATCTGCAGCAAGTGAGTGTCCTTCACTAGGCCATTCAAATAAATATATGCATCTTGCAAGAATTAGAACCTGAATGGAAAGTCAGTGTCCTCTTTTTTTTCCACCCATTTCAATTGTATGTTTATCAGTCTTCAGTTTCGGCAAGAGATTCCTCTTGCCCCATTTGCTCTTGTGTTCTTGAGGCTTGAACATTCCTTTATTATTGCAAGAAGCTTCTGTTTACCTCTTTTCACCTGTGTTCTGGTTTCTGGCCCTTGTTCTCTTGTTGACTCCCTGAGGGTACACAGATGGTAGCCTGGAAGCCAAAAGGAATGATACTGGAGGAGTGAGAGAGTGAGAAGGAAAAGGAGTAAGAGAGAGAGAAAAAATTATTTAAAAAAAAAAAAAAAAAAAAAAAAAAGGCAAGCAAAGCAGTGATCACAGTGATCACAGCAAGAATTCCAGACTGTCCTAACAGCAAAACCCTAGTGCGTATCAGTGTGCTGGATCTTGTCAAGACACAGGTAATGATTATTTTTGGGAATGCAAGCTAAACACCATTTAGTCTGTTGGGTGTTAATGTTTAGACCTGCTAAGTAAGTCAGTTATCACGGCTCCATCACAAAGTACATTCTGTCAGCTGAGAAATACTTTTTTTTTTAAATTCACAGGCATTACCACGGTTTGTCTGTTCTTCAATGGTGGATGTCAGCCTCAGAGGCACCACACAGCAGAATGCCTAAGCATTTCTCACATCCAAACTAAGCCCCTTTAGACAGGACAGTGAAAGCAGAGGAGTGAATGCACCCTATGTGCAGGAAGGAGTTAATCTCACGACTGCAGTCGGTAGGGACTGAATAGCATTTTTTCAGAGGATAAGGAAATGCCATGACTTACAGATAAGATGTTAGGATTTTTTAAGCATAGTGCTCTTTAGGATAGTAGGTGAAATATCGAAATATTCTTGGAGGAAGCTGATTTTATCCAAAGCGTTTTATAAAACGAGCCTTTAAAAGAAAACAGAGTAAGTATACGCAAATATTGTTCTTAGCATACAAAATATTGCAGCTATTAGTACGGTGCGCTACCGCCTTCCTAAGTTTACACATTAAACGTAGCCAAGCTTGTAAAAGAACCATTTAGCTGCACTGAGGGTGCAGGCGGGAGAAAATCAGCCGCAGCCGAGGTGGGTCAGGCACTACCCACCCAGGGCGAGTTCAGCAGAGCGGAGCGAGAGCGCGGCCCGGCGCGGCTGCCAGAGGACACCTGGCGGCGGCTCTCGGCGGGCGGCGCTCCCGGAGCCTCGCACCGGCCCCGCGGGGGATGGATGCGGAGCGACGGCGCGGCTCACCCGGCTCCCCTTCGTGCTCTGCTCACCCGGCCTCCCTTCGGGCTCTGCTCACCCGACTCCCCTTCGTGCTCTGCTCACCCGGCTCCCCTTCGTGCTCTGCTCATCCAGCTCCCCTTCGGCGCAAGAGATGCGGCGTGCGAGAGGAATGGCAACAAGAGGAAATTCAGCAGTTGCTGCGGAGTCTCTCCTCGGAGAGAGAGGGACTCATCGGAACAAGCAGCCAGAGCCCTCTAGCACTGAGGACTTGGTCAGCACGGAAATCAGAGACAAGCGCTGCCTGCCATACTCTGTGCGCACTCACACCTCTCCCGATTCCTTCTATTTCCATTTATATTTTCTGTCATTTTGTAATTTCATTCCGTTTTAAAGGAATGAACCTTCCAGGAAGGACAAAGTGAAAAATACACCGTTCCTTTCACTTGTGGTGCATCTTTCTGAGGCTTTTTGTTAGGACAACAATAATGTTGTTTCTGTGGTCGTGTCAGTACAGAGACAGTCCTGCTGCCTAACTGGACTAGCGATTTTGGGTAGAAATGATAACATTCTAAAATAACATTTTAACCAAAACAATAACACTCAAGCAGGCATCCAAACCCTCATGAATGTAATACTTGCCAGTGCTTTTAATCCTAACACCTCAAAGTTTGTTCTAATAAGCCTGTATGAACCTATGCTTGGATTTATGATTGTGGACTGTATTTCTTATTGTAAATAGTGCATTAAAGGAACAGTTAAATGCAATAACCCAAAATTTGGCCTTTGGGTCTTTAGCATACACGTGACAGTTCCTTTCCACTTCTGCTCTGTTTCCAGCAAAAGGCAGTCTAGGAGAAGTTTACTAAGCAGTGGAATACTTGTAAATGTCAACATTCAGCCTGCTTACCAGAGCTGAGTGAACTGGTACAACCAGAAAGTTACTTACCCATGAGAGGTGGGTATGGGCGGAGGGCAAAGAAAGCAGGAGAGGACTGGAAAAACATAAAAGAATCCTGGATTGTCTCTGTAGGGTTCTGTAGGAGTAGATTTTATTCCAATGATATTGCAGGCCTCGTCATTTGGGGTATGCAGATGGGAGCAGCCACATCAGTCCTGATAACATCTTCTATTTTGCAACCTCTGTGTAGATGTGAGTCCTATGATTACAGATATGGTTCTTTGCAGAACTAGCCCAGAGTAGAAATAGGGAAATTCAAATTCTGAAAACAGCCTTTGGTTTGCTTACCAGAATGTGTGGGGGAGATGGAGGAAATGTGGATACCTAGGCATGGCTTATTTGGCAGGCAAACTAACTTGTTCAGGGCTGCATAAGACAGAGGGGAAGCTCCATGCTCCTGACCCACATGAAACTTAAGAGTGGTACACAGGAGACAGAGCACACAGAGCAGTTCCCAGAACTCCACTGCCATGTGTTTCTGCTCTATAAGTATGCCCGGTTTCAATACGTGGGTAAGAGCAGGGGCTAAAGGAGTGCGGATACAGCATCCCGGCCGCAACCCCAGAGGCTTTCAGACGGACTTTGGTTGAGGCAATGCAGAGCCTGTAAGATGACATACAGTCCCAGTCACCCCGCTGCTCGCCACTCCGGGAGCTCCCGCGGGAAGGAGCCGGGGGTCTCAGGAGCCCGAGGGCGGCAGAAGGGCAAGGGCGTGGGGTGAGAGCGGCCGGGCCGGGAGGCGACTTGAAAGCGCAGTGCCCGTGCGGGGCAGGGGCAGGTGCCCGCCGCTCTGCCGCGCTCGGCTGGGCACGGCACTAGCTGGGGGGCCCGGGGCGGCTGAAGGACTGGGCGTTCACCGGCTCGCTGCCGGGGAGGGCCCTTCTCGGGCGCCCCCATGCTCTGCCTCTCTGTTTCCCTCGCCCCACCTGTTGCCCGCTTCCGATCCCGGGCTGGCCGCCTGTCCCCGGGGCACCCCGAGGATCCCCTCCCGCGCCCCCACCGCAGCGGGCGAGAGGCGGCGGGGAGGCGGTGTCGGGCCGCGGGGCGGGGCGCGGGGCTCGGGTGCGCGACAGCGCCAGCGGCCAATGCGGAGTTGGTCCCCCGGGGCCGCGCCGGCGGAGCCGCTGGAGGCGGGGCCGGCGGGCGGGGCGGGGCTGCGGGCGAGCGGGGCCGGCGAGCGCGGTGTGAGTGTCGCTGCTGCTGCCCCCGCCCTCCCGCCGTTGCCCCGCCCTCCCGTCCGGCGGCGGAGCCGCACTCCAGAGCTGAGCGCCGGGAAGAGGCGGCGGGGGAACGAGAGGAGGAGCAGCGGCGCTGAAGCCAGCCCACAGGACCCCGCAGCACCCCAGCGGACGGCCCCCGGTTCCGTGCGGAGCTCCGGCGCCCCGCGGGTGGCGTGTCCCGCGGGAGGGGAGCGGAGCGGAGCGTAGCCCGTGTGCGGGGGGGGCATGGGGGTCCCGCGGCCGGAGCAGCCGGAGCGCGGGCAGCAGCGGCGGCCGCGGCGGCACCAGGTAAGGAGCGGCCCCCGCCGCCGCGTCCGTGCCCCGCGGGCGTGCGAGTGCCTTGCCTCCCGGGAAGGGGTCGGGAGCACTCCAGGGAATGGGGTGCTGTGAGGGCAGACCCATCTCCTCTTCCCTCAGGTGCTTTTGGGAGGAAGGCTTGGCTCCTCCGGGCTCCGCGGGGGGACGGGGGGCTGGGGCGGGTGGGGAAGCGGCGGGGAGCCGCGGCCCCCCCCCACTTCCACAGCGGACCCCGACCTCGCCCCGGCCGCAGCCACCCCGCCCCGGCGAGCACCGTGCGGCGGCAGGGGCCACTCGCTCCCGCACGTCGCCTTTATAAATAGCGATGCATCCGCCCCGTAGAGAGTGGCCCGGGGCCGGCGGGGGTGTCCGCCGTGTCGCCAGTCACCTGTGGGGCGGTTCTGCCGCCGGCTGCGGCAGCCCGAGCACCCCGCTCCTCTCTCCGAGTCTCACTCCGACAATAATGGCAATTACGGAGTAAGTTTGCCCGGATCGGACATCTCCGGGGAGAGCTGCTCTTCAGAGCGGGGACGGTGCAGCGGGGACCGCCAAGCGCTTGGGGTGGTAGAGGATGAGCCTCTTCAGCCCGTGCAGTTTCCTTGAATGATTTTAATCCCCTTTTTTTTTGGTTACTGGATGCAAGGCGCGGGCTGCATCCTTTTGCACTCTTTGTTATCTTGCAATACTCCGGTAGCTGTTCAAGGGTCCGTTCTCCAAACTTGGCGTGAAATAGCATCCAGCTTGGCTCAACTTCGCCTCAGATTTTGTGCCGGGGGCTTCGCAGCCCTTCTGTGCTGGGCGGCTGCACTGGGAGAGCCCCTGCGAATGGGGAAGTAGCTCTGCGAAGGCTTGACAAAGGCAACTCCGAAGCTGACAAATTTCAGATATGGCTGTTAAGGTTCACGAAGTAGGTCAGTAAACTCCCTTAGTACTTGGTTGGTGCTGCGTTGTTTTAATACATCGATAGTTTGAAAACTTGCTTTCAGCCTGGCTTTTCTAGAGGAAACGAGTTTTATTTTTTTTTATGATGCAAAAGACATGCAAAGTTAAAGGGAATTGCACATGTAAATTTTCCCGAGCTCTTTTGTGCGCAGTTTTTACTTCTGAAAGTTAACACTAGATGGCTTTCTTATATCAGCTATCCTGCAGGGAAGGAAAGCATGTAATCTGTCTCTGCAGCCTGCTATTTCTGTGTTTGTCTATTTTTTTTTTCTTCACGTGCATAGTAAACTATCTTCTGGTCAGTTCTGCACCGATTTGAGGCGAGCAGGTTTGAAGCTTGCTTACTAGCTAATTCGTTGTGTGGATTAGCTCATGCTGCTGCTTTAGACTTTATTTTGCGTGTGTGTTACTAATATATGAAGAAAGTTTGTTTAGTTGGAAGGTAACTCTGCATAATATTTACGTTGCTATAAAGAAAGGCAGCTGGATAACGCAGGATGTTTGAAAATGGAGAAGAGCCAATAATTCAGTCTCAGTTGTTACTTAGTTTGATGGGCTTATTTTAAAAGGGACCATAGTGCTATATTGTCTGTTCAGCTGTTTTTTTCCCTGGATTCTGTACCTGCCTATCTTAGACTGAAACGTTTTGGAGTTGGATTCAGAAACATACTAATTCACAGCCTGCTGGATATAGAAATGCCTAGGCTTGATACCTTCTTACTCTATTTCTTGTGTTTTTACAAAACTGCGCCTTTTGTCAGTGAGAATGCGTTATTTGCCCTCCATTCACTTCTTTGGTGGTAGCTCTGAAATACTTCATTTTTCGAATTTCATCTTTGAAATGCCTTTTATTATTAATGCAAACATGTTTAAATCATCAGGAGCTCTAATGCATTATAGATATTTAAACATCACTTAGGGTCCACAACAGTTGATTTATAATTTATGTAGCATTCATATAAAGCTAGATGTAGAGAGGTTTCTGAATGTATTGTCTTGGTTTTGCATGCCCAGTGGGTTACCTTAGCAGGTCATGCAGCACTCAGATGTAACAAGAAGGAATGCTTGTAGGGATGCCAGACTGTTTCACCAATCCTATTGGATCAATTAAAGATCATTTCATTCATACATGCCAAGGAGATATTGTGAAGCCTAGAACTAAACAAAACCTCAGTTCTTTGTGGCTGGTATTTGCTTACTGTGCATGTCAGGGTATTTCTAAAGGTTTATATTTCATTTTCCTGAAAGAAAGATAGTATCGTCTCTTTTTGTAGGCATTTACTGACATGCCATTACTCAAATGCATTGTGAAATACTCCTCCAAATGAAGAGAGGCGAATGAGGAATTAAGCAAAGCAGTGGTCAAACAGGCAAAACCATCCCCGTTTATTTGCTGCTTTTGCCTTTTATGACTGAACCTAGGCAGTTTGTTTATCCACTTCCACCTTCATGCTGGACATAAGCAGGCATTGCACCTAAGCTCTTTATCTGCAGATCACCTGTTCAAACTGCAAAAGAAAAGAAGTATTTTCTCCTTGCTTTAGCTGGAGTTAGGATTATATTTAGATGGTTGGATGTTAAAATATTTTCAGTAGGTTTCTGCTTTTTACTGCTGAGAGATCTAGTTTGGTAATACAGAGGGAGAAATGCTATGCTGTTATGATAATACAAGTTACAGATTGTGGAAAGAGGGTGGGGCACTGGGTTATCTAGTTTCTCACGTTAGTCATCCAAGATTACCAACAGTAGCTGTTTTGACAGCTTGAAATGAAATCAGGGTTTGACAAATGCTCTTTTCTCTTTCCATGCAATTTTTGCTTTGCAATTTAAAATGCTTTGCAATTTTAAAATGTTTGAGTAAGCTGGGTTGTGGATCAGTGAAGTGGAAGTGTTTATTTTCTGTGTGTTGCAATACTGTCCTCAGAGTAGAAATTTGTTTGTATTAAGTAACATAATATATATCTGATTCTTTAAAATGTTACCTCTTGCAAAGTCAAGACCAGCTTCAGTTTATCTTTTTGTTTTCAGCACAGTTTTCATCCTTTTATAAATCTGGACAGTTGATGAAGTTTAAGATAGAGGTGCCCCTGATAGTCTTTTTCAGCCTCGGTTTTCCTACCCGAATTTTGAGAGAACAGTGTGAGGATGGTTTGCCTAATCCAATAAGAAGAATTTATGAAGAAATTTGTATTTAGTAGTTTCAAAAGTATGTTTCACAGCTCTTAGTTTGCTTATTTGTTAAACACTAGTTGTTTACATAAATTGCATTAAGAATAATGTAAATTCCTGATGACATTCAGTGATGATGTCATATGACTGGTTAGGTTTTTAAGAATTGTCAGGATTTCATTGTCATGAATAGCTTGGTTGTTTTTTTTTTTGGTGGTTTTTTTTTTTTTTTTTAGTTTCTTGTGAAAGAGCAAACTTAATGTTAAACATTTTTGATTTATCCTGACAGAAGTAAATGAGAGAGAACCTGCCTTCCTTTGTAGTGAAGCACTGACCCCAGATTTAAAGCCACTTTGAGGCATAATTGAATGAGCAGAAGATTGAAAAGGATTATTATAATTGGTGATACTCTTCTAGTTTTTAGTTAGACAGGACAGGAGTAGGCAGAAATGTCATTGTGATTAGTTTGCACCATAGTTCTTACTAGAGGATATGTAGGCTCTTGTTTGGATCATGAAACTGTAACTACATCAGCAGTTAGCTACTCAAGATATCTAAAGTGGATTCTTTTGGTTTTCTGGAATTTCTTAAATAACGAGCAGTGCATACATAATTAAAGGTTTTGTTTAAAAAAAGTCTTGAATCCTTATGGAGGTAATATTCTGAACATGTAATAAATGTGAGCGGCTGCTGTACTGTCTTTTTGGACTTGCAAGCAAAGAGATTTATTGGATTTGACACTGGTAAGACATTTTAAGAATAGTAGATGTTTGAAATGGAGTAGGCATTTGTTTTAGTGCTGTCAACTGGGAATTCTGTTTTGGAAAAGGACCTGTAGCTACCTTTTTTAAAAAAAAAATTATTTTTTAAAGCTGCAACATGTAAAGTAGAAAGATACCACAGCTATTTTTCGAAAGTGAGGGAATCTAGGAGGAGGCTAGAGGAGCAGTAGTGAATTGGCTTGTAGTAGCTGGGAGGCTGGAAGGTGGCAGTAGCTGAAGTTGTCTGGCTGCCCCTCCCCCTCAGCAGCTTAAATAAAATTCTGAGCACAGGACTTGGAGTTTTGCCATTGACTTTGAATCCTTTCTTATGTAATGTCTTCATTTTTTGTTTGAGATTCTGCAAAGTTGCATACCCAGCTCTGCAGATATTTGTGTAATGCTCCTGTATTGTTTGCTGTTCCTTCTTTCCTCCCCCTCTCCCTTTGCTGCCTGAATTCTCACTGCATAGTGGCTGTGGATTGTGATAATGCCTGTCTGCATTTATGTGTGTCATGTGTCCTCTGTCATAAATCCCATCGAATCATTTCCTTATAACATACACCTGAAAAGTCATATTGTGAAATATATGCTTCAAAGACTGCCTAAAAGATTAAAGATACAAAGCTCTCATAAAACTCATCAATTTGCCCTTCCACTTCCCTTTAGGCTCACCAACTTTGTTTTTAAACCTGATAGAAACTGTGGTGAAATGATAGAACTGTTTTACAAATTACAGGACCAACAGATTACAATACTTCAAATGTTTTTTTTTTTTATTAGAAAAGGCACTCTGAGAGCATTAGGCATTCTGTGGCAAGTTAATTTAAATGCATTAAAATGTGTTTTAATACCTTTATAATTTTTTTCTAGTGGTTTGGCATTTTTTTGTCTTTTGTTTTGGGTTGCCTTTTTTTTTTTTTACACTTGTTTGTTCCATATATATGAGATGGAAGGGAGCTTCTGGACCACCTTATATTTAATTTTGGATTTTTACTGTCACTTCAGTCAAATCTGGTAAATTGTGAAAGATGTGACAGTGAAATGGCAATTAAGGTGAGTAAGGGCAGAGTGGAACATTCTAAAGTATGTGTTGTAAGTGCACATAGTGTTAAAAATATTTTTGCTAATTTTTTTCTCTTTCATGTGGGGGAGTAAAAAGAAGTACAGAAATTAATGCAGTTAGCAAAATAGTCACTGTGAAAAAGCAGGTCTGTTTCCCATATTTTGTGAACAAGGTGTGAAAGATAGGACATTTCATTCTGTTAAGGTTTTTCCAGGTTTGTTTTTTGATTTTTTTTTCCCAACTGAGAGTTGGAAATTATTTAATAATTCTTCTCTGGTTGTCATAATTTTTCTAGTGTTTTTCTGGCTTCTCAGCACTGAAAATGAATACCTGATGTGTTTAAGCATGAAGTCACGTTTTAATACTAGTGTGACACAAAGTGGAAAAGTGTGGGGGGGAAAAAAGAACAGAAGAGTGTGGCTGTGTCTGTTCATACATTTTCATGCCTGATGTGCATGTCCTTTACAGTGTGTAAGCAAGCATATGTGTTTTGCTGTGCTGGTCTTGCTTATTGCAGTGCCAGCTGCCCTTGAAGAATTAGGAGCAGTTTATAGTGATCAGGTTGTCTGTAGAGTTCTGCTGTAGTAAAGGAAGCCTTGGTTTTACTTTGTAAGGTTGTCAGGACAACAGCTTATTATTCTTGCTCCTCTTGGTGTTTCCCTAAAGCATTGGAGGGAGCTTTTTCAAAGGCAGTGGCCGTCTTGCCTCAGTGGGCTGCAGGATTGCCAGCTGTGATTTGGGTTCGGCAGGACGCTCTGGGTTTGTTGTGTAAAAATTCTAATTGGTGATGAATGCAAACCCAGTGTGAGAATAATTTTTCTTCATTGGACTAATGTGAAACAACCCATTGTATTTACAAATCCATGGCCTATTTTCTCCACACTATTGTCATTAATCTTCTGTTCTCTTCCATCTGAGGCTCAGAGAAAAATGTTTGAAATTTGACGGTATGGAACTTGTGATAAGAGTTGAGACAAGGTAGGAATTAGTTTAAAGCTATGTTATGTCAGTGTGCTACAGTCTGACACTGGAGCTAACAAGTGAAATCAACTGGGGGTTTCTGTTGAGTTTGTGATGTTTTTGACTAAAACATCAGAGGAAGTTGGTGTTCAGTGATAAGCCACACAGTAGCTGTTGAGGTGTTGGCATTTTGAAGAGCTACTATTCTGCTCTTGTTACGTGGTAAATTAGAAAAAGAATGCATGTTGTTAAATACAGCAAGCTGAATGACTACAGAGTCATTCTCTGAGTGTGGTCATTGTATGCAAGAGGTGCAAATATTTTCAACTGCAATAACTTTTAGATTGTTGAGATGTTCCAGAGTGGGAAGCTTGTTGGGATGTTCAGCAGGGAAGATCACATGAAGAAAGCTTTTAAGTAGCTGAGGACTTTTAAATTATGATTTCATAAAATATGCTAAAACATGAGACTTATTTTGGCACTTCCATAGCCTCCTTTATAATATTCTTGTAGAGGAATTCTGTAGTTTGATCCAAGTTCTTTGATGTGGGTTGAGCTGTAGTACAGGTACTTAAAATCCTTTTATCAAAACCGTAACCTTCTATTTCAAATTCCCTTTTCCGACAACTGAAACAACAGTCCATTCACAGAATAATTTGGCAGAGAGACATAGATATCTGCATTCAGTTCTGGAAGCTGCCTGACAGAATTAGAAACTATTGGGATAAACCCGTCAGTGTTCAAAAATGTTCTCTCCTTTGTTTGGCTATCATTTTTTTGAGAATGGGCAAGTACTCCAAAGGTGGGTGTCTTCCCCCTCTCAGATCTCTGCTGTTTCCATCCCCTCCCCCTGAAATTTTCTTAGTATCTTTGTACATGTTTTTGAATCCCACAATCTTGTTTGCACAGGAAACCATTTCAAAAGGGTATTTTTTAAGGTTGGTGAGATGAGATGGAGTAAACACAGTGATTGGTGCAATCCGTAACAGTGTGTGAACAGATTTGCTCATTTCCATTTCTCTTTAAGTGTAGAATTTGAGCAGTTTGTTACGAGAAGGAATTAGGATAGATGAGATTATCTAAATTGGTGAGGAGCTGTACAGGTGGTTGTTCAGAGTGCTACACTGAAAAACCTCAACTATAAATTGAGCTCCAGTATTTTCCGTACAGGATGAAGTTTCTACTGATAGAGCAGAGGGTTTTACCGACGTTCTGAGCCAGGCTGCATAACCTGGATCCCTGGGAATCATTGCCTCTGGTGGAGATTTCTGAGTGAAGGGCAAGCACTACTTCATTAGTCTGTGAGATTGTCAGATTTGGTAATTTTGCAAATGTCTGCTTCTGTCACACTTGGAATGCTTTGTGCTTTTTCTCTCTGGTTGTTTAACCTTTGAAATGAAGTTCCTAGGAGCATAACTACCCTTGAAACTTTATCAGTTTCTGCTGAGTCAAATAGGATCAAAAAATCTTGATGTGGAGGGAGGTGTTGCACTGTATGACTGCATAAGCCTTGTTTCCTTAGGAAATAAACATTGGTGACCATTCTTTCTGTTACACTGATTTGCAGCAAACAGATATGACATTTGAAATGGGGTTTTGTATTTTTCTGGTGTTATTGTTACATATATAGGATTACATTAAAACTGTCAATGTACAGAGTGTACCTTTCTGCCTGATAATGGGTGTACAAAATGTGTCTTTGTATGCAAAAATTGCTAATTGAGATCTACCCTTGCTTTGTGTGGCTGAGTGTTAAAATAGAATATCTACATTTATACCTAATAATAATTCTTTCTCCTGGGGAAAACAGATTCTTAATAGTAAAGTTTTTGTCTTTCTTCTGTAGGCTGTACCCAACAGTGTCAATATTCCTATCCACTCATTTTCCAGTGTTCAGTTTGCCTGTAGGTCAGAGGTGTTTAAAGTTGCAAGTTATTTCTTTTTCTCCCTGTTGGCTGTCTCAATTGCATCTCTCAGTACAATTGTATGTATTCTTTATGGCAGCTACAGTAATCACTGCAGGGAAAAGTAATAATAAGAAATATCTAAAATCTGTTAGATATTTGTCTCTGGGACTTAACAACTGGTTATAAGAATGAAAAAACAACTCCACTATATAAACCATTTTCAGCAAGTATTGTCTTCTCTGGGTGTGAACATTTGCTCAACTAGAAATCCCCTAAATAGGGGTCAGTGTATCTGTGGCAGCTGTAGGTATAATATTAATCAATTAAATTGATAAATAAAAGTTTAAACTTTCTTTAAGAAATTATTTGTATTGCTTTGTTTGTTACAGAGTGAAGTCTTTCCTGTTGCATGACTCATGTATAAGGTGGATAGTGACTTCAGATTTCCTTGGTTGGGTGATGAAATTAGTTTTTATTTTCATGGACTATATTTACAGATTCTGAAACTTAAACCTATTCATTATGTGTGTTTCATACATAAACGTTTTTCTTTAGCACTATGTTTTCTTCCTTATTAGGAAGGAATCTACTGGAGTTTTTAGTTTTGTGTTCGGTTTTGTTTTCTTTTTTCCTCCTTAAGCAGTAGTTAAAATAGCCTTGTATGAAGTTTCTGAGCATTTTTATGTACTTCTTTGTAGCTGTGGGATCTTTCTGTCTACTACTGAAACTGTAAATGCCATCAGATTGGATTTAATATTGCTTAGGGCAGTTGGACCATCATTTATCTTCAGTTCATCCAGACTTTTAGCATGATTGTCAGGCTCAAAACAGAGCACCTAATGTTTGTATTCTACCTGGAGACGATTCACAAGTGGAGTACTGTAGTGGGACCTATTTTGTTTAGTACCTTGATCAGTGACCTGGAGGAGGAAATGAAGTGTATCCTTGTCAAATTTGCATGTGACATCAGGTTGGAGGACAGTGCTCTGCAGCTGAGAGAGGCTGGTGGAATGGACCATGATCAACCCTGTGACATTTTCCGAGGATAAATGCAGCTTCTTAGCCCTTGCCACAGGACAGGGTGGGGAGTGACTTCCTGGGAGACAGGAGGGGCAGAGACAGTGGTCACAGTCTAAAACAGGTGAGCTGGTGATTTGGCACCTGCTAATAAAATCCACCCTAAAGACACTGAGGAACTGGAATAGGTAGCACAGGCTGTCAAATCTACATCCTTTCCATATTTTTTAAGACTAGTCTGGGCAAAGCCCTGAGCAAGTCAGTCTGAATACAGCGCTGTTGTGGCTTCCAGTGTGAATTAATCTAGGAAATATCACAACTTTTTTTTGTGGTATCAGTTGCTCTGATAATTGAGAATTTTAGTGGATACTCCAGTATACTGTGATTCCACTTTATCAAATTACAGAATTTGTACAGAATATTTCTCTATTACAATATCATGAAGATCTTTTTACAAGACTCACTATGGTCTTGTATTATAGGCTCATAATAAATATTCTTTATTTAAACAGGTAGACAAGAATTCCCAAATAAATTATTGGCAGTTAAATATTTTATAACTGGAGAACTTAACAATAAAATAAATGCTTAAAGACAATAGCATGTCCTCTCAGGTTTGGCTTCAGATGTACTTTGCTGACCTTGTCACTGAATTTTAAAACATTATTAGCAATACTAGAATTTGAATGTGTGAATTTCTATCGAGCAATTCCATTGGATCTCTTCCAGAAGATTATTTTAGTGTTAAAGAGTGGGATGTGAATTTGAAATTGGCTCTCAAAAAGTCAAACTTAGTTTTGTATTGGTTCTTTTGCTTTGGCTACTAATTTTAGTATGGAGAAACTCGTGATAACCCGCACTAGAGATACCCATGTGTCTGGGAAAAAAAGAAAATCTGTGATTTGTCTGAGTATTTAAAAATATAAACTAAAATGCTTCAGTTCTGAGAACATTTTCTGTTTGCATTTTTTTAATGTTCAGCCTTAACCTCTTAGTTTCACTAGCAATAAGCAAGAGCCAGCAGAACCTTAGAAGCTTGAGATAATTCCTGCTCTTGCTCATCTAGCTTCACGGTGGTTACACTTTCAAGTATTTCTGTGTTTACCAAAGCAGGAACCAGACCTTCAGATCCCTGTTTTGGTTTTTAGAATCCATTTTCTTAAGTGTTTAAAATTTCAGGCGTTTGTATAACATTCAGCTTCACTATGAAAGAGGTTGCAAATACATGCTGAGATAATCAAAACAAACAGGAAAGGTAATGGAAAGAATTTCCTTTAGGGTAAAATTCCTTAAAGTTGAAATAACCCTGATAGATAGTGCTTGTCAATTGGCAGGGAAAGTTGGGACTTGCCTTATGAAGATTTTATTTTGCTGAAAATGGAAGAACATGGAAAAGCTCAGTCAGATGTCCTTTTTAAGCCATACTTTCAGCAAAAAATGAATTAAAACATTAATTCTGTAAAACTTATGAATCTTCAAAATTGTTGTGCTAAGACTGATGATAGGTACAGACCAGCATCTTGTAAAACCTTCAGAACTAAATAATTCATTAGTGAGTTTAAAAAGTCTGTTCATTGGCATTTTATTTCCAATGCAGGACTAAGCTTTTGAAATTAATCTCCTGGTCTTTCCCCTTAACAATATTTTGCATGACAGAGAAGTTTTAGAGAATGTAAGATACATTTCTTTCTCATGAAACAAACCCAAATAAAATGTTGACCTTAACATAAATTGTGTTTCTAGTTCTGAATGCTATACAGTGTGACTGAGTAATTGAGATATGGAAGTCAAAAAGAACACTGCTGTAGCTGATGTGCTTTACAAAAATTTAAGGTGAATATTTGAGAAGAAAGCAAATAGCAAGATGAAATAACGTTTATGGAGTAAACACTTATTTCTCAGTATTCGGGAAGTAAATATTTTCTCTGACTTGTTATGACTTGGACAGGATTATAAAAATATTGTGTCTTCATTTTGTCAAGCTCACTTGAGTAATCTGAGATATGGTTACTCAGTGGGAAGGATACTTAAAATAAACAAAGCCCACCAAACCCCCCCTCATTATTAAGGAAAGTGATTGAGAACTGTTGTTCTGCAGGTTTAAAAGCATTACATCAGCTGCACCTACTTCGCTCTTTAGGTTTTTTTCACGTTCATCTTGAGGTGGAAAAAAATGCTTATTCCTTGGGCTGTCCCCTCATCTATCCTCCCTTTTCTCCTCCTGAAGGCAGTATGGCTGATATATGAATTCTTAATGGAAAGATCACAGATCACTATCTTGTAATGGTGACTTTTTCAGTGTTTAATTTTTATGACTTTTGCTTGCTATAGTAGTTTGACTCACAGATTTGATCACATACCAGTGTTTTGGTTACTTGTGCCAAAATAAAAACACAGCTTGCTATATTTGCTTTGTATTTTTCTGCTTCTTTACTGGGGGTTTTTTGTTCATTTAAAGTAGCTTTCAACAAAATTGCAACTAATTGCCAGTATCCCAGCTGATTTATAGCAACAATATAAAAATTCTCGTAGTCAAGCTGACCACAATAAAACTTTGCAGTTATAAGATACTATGAAAACGTGAGCTTCTAATAAAATGTTTATGGCCTTCAACCTTTTTGGCAATAAATTAAAAAGAGATATCTGTTCAGAATGCATTTTTTTCCTTAAACTCTAATGACATATTTTCAGCTCTAATACTTTTCTCCTCCCACACAGAGTCTTTCATTCTGCAGTAAAAGTTTTCATGCCCTTCACTCGTGCTCTGTTCTGTCTCCCACACCCTTCTACTGCCATTACCCTCTTGTGGAACAAAAAATTAGTTTTCTTTGCTTAAAAAGCGTAGGCCTGTGGTCCAGCTGCATAAGCCCTGGGTGGTTTACTGTGCCCAAAGGGGCTCAGAGTGTGGTTTGTCTCTTTGGAGGCTGGAGGCAGAGCACTCCTCCTGGTGAAACACAGCTGACTGTCAGCTCCTGGGCACCTTCTGGCTGGGAAGTGTGTGCACAGATTTGCATCCTACCCTTAAGGTTTCACATTTGTTGCTGCCATGAGGATGTGCTCTCAGCCCCTGGGTAGTCTGACACCACAGATTGCCCCTTGACCACTGGCAAATCGGTGAAATTCCTTTTCCAGCTGTGCACTTTAAAAGAATGGAGTATGGAGCAGACGAGTAGATGGAGTATGTTTTTTAGACATAGAGAGTGTGCTGTCCTGTCAAACAACTTGGACTTTAAACGATTTTCTATCTCAGCAGTTAGAGGAAATAAAAACACTGCAGGAGGTTCTGAAGACCAGGAAGTCTCTTTGTGGTTCACAAAGATGGTGGTGGAGGAGGGGGTTGGAGGGGACTTGTTTGTTTAAAGGACTTCAAATGCCTAAATACTTTTCAGGACACAAATCTTGTCCTTTTTTGGTTTTCTCCTCCCCATTTAATACCTATAGGACTAGCCCATTAACTATGTGATGTTTGGATGTGGTGGCAGTGAAAGTCTCTTGAGCTTCTATGCTGTCAATGTATTGAATACTTTGACAGAACGATTTTGTCTCATGTGGAATCAGGGTTTTTTTCTTATTTTAAAACCTTGCCTGAAACATTCAGTTGGTGTGTATACTCTGGAAGTTGTTCATAAATTTAATGATAACTCTGCTATCCTTGACAGAAATAGCTTCACTTTTCTTTTTTCTTCTTTTCTGTGTGACTACCATAGCCACTGGTATGTTTTAATATTAGCTTTGTAATCAAAGATGAACAATTTGTAGAATTTCCACACTATGAGTACATGGTAAAACTAAGTTAATAAAGATGCCCTTACCTTATCAGAAGAGTTCATAACACTCATGTTTAAGAGGCAGGAAGGTATAAGGTAATGTTTTCTGGGAAGTTAATGTATTAACAGTTTCTCTCTGCAAACAGATGGGCTGTACAACAGGTGGATATTTTTGCTTTCAAGGTGCTCTTGAGGGAGTGTGAGAAGACCAAGTGAATGGAAATACATGGGAAATATGAAAAAAATTCATTTTGAATGCCTCAATTCATACAAAATGCTCTCAATTTTTTGTTAGATTAAAAGAATTTTTCATCTGAAAGAAAGTAAATCACTTCAAGCTTCATTGTTCTACATTAAACACTAGATTAGATGAATTTAGGTGGTGCGTTTGGAGGTATGGGTGGATTTTCTTGTATCAAAAGAGTCTGCCATTCATTTCTTTCCTGACTGCTCTTTGATAATTACAGATAGGAGTGCACCTCTGTATTTTATGACCATTGATATTTTGAGTAGAATTCTTGAGAATTTGAGGTTTATATTAAGCAAACCTCAAGCTTGCCTTGTATGTCTTTTCCCTATGTTTTTTTCCCAAGACTAATTTTCCATCATTGTATTGTGAGCAGTTTATAACAAAATGGTGCCCTGTTTGTGCAGTAGTCCACGAATGAGTAACTACTCTGAATGCCTTAACCCCATGGCCTTCACAGAACAAAAAAAATGTGTCTGAAACTTAACACTGTCTTTTGTGATAGAGGGATATACGAGGAAAAATGAAAAACTTACAAAGTGAGTCTCTCTTTGTACAAAACTGTCATTGCCCCACTCGGCTGATACAGATTCTTTTCAGCTGTCACTTTTAGTACAAAGGGGACAAAGCCTGTGCCTGGACTTACTCCCACTGTCTTAGTCTGATTTTTATCTAAAGCAGAGTCTGATGCCTACAAGATTATTGACCATTTGTCCCATCAGAGTGCCAAGGTCTAGAATCCTGACCTCTCTGTTTTCTAAGTTCATGGTGAGTTTTTAAAGTATGTTTGTTTCAAGAATAAACACTAGGTACTATTTTTCTCTTGTGGCAGGGGATAAAAAAATTGTCGAGCAAAACTATTCTGCTCTCTTCATATCCAAAATATATTAGATAGTCTTTTATGTTCTTTTTTTGTTTGTTTGTTTCTCTTTGTCCATACTTCTTAAATCTGGGTTAACTTGAAAATACTTTAGTTTTCTGCTAAAAGCAGTTGTGTATCTGATTCTTAAAAGCATGAACTGCTTAAAAATCTTATAGATGATAATCCTGATTGAAACAAGAAATACTGTCCCTTAGGGGGAAGGGGGAATTCCAGCTGGGTGATATTTAGGATATTTGTGATAGAGGCAAAATGTGTATTCTGCAATTGAACAGTTGTCTTGAGCATGAAAAGAAATAAAACAGCAGTAATGGTCTTGAGTTGGAGAGCAGGAAGTGTTTGCCACATGTGAGGGGTGAGTGGCTTGGGCGTGTGTGTTTGGGTGCCTGTGCACACATCTGAAATTAGAAAGAGAAATAAGACATAACTATGAGCGACTGTTTCATTGGCTGTTCCAAGTGGGCAAAAGAAGCAAAACTCTCAGGTCAGAAACACAGCACTGGTGAGACTTTTGTTGTTGATCTTGGGTTTATAAGTCAGCAGAAGGAGACAGTTTATCCTTGGTCTGTGATGTTTATGATTTAGAATTTTTTTTTTTTTTTTTTGATTGCTAGATGTCTATTCCTGGTAGAAATGTTAAACTGTTTGGCTGCAGGTTTGTATTACTCTTTCATTTTATTGCAGCTTCTGGCATGAAATAAATCATCCAACCTTAACAGGTATAAATTGTTATATATACAATTTTTATTGAGATAAAACTATGTGGTGGCAAACAGAGTTTCGAAATATTTGTAAATCTGTATTTTACTCCAGTCTTCTTCCTAGGAGCAACTGAAGCCTCATAATAGAAAGCTTCGTCTTGGTTTAGTTTTGATTCAATGGCTGAGATAAAGGATGTGTTTCTAGAACTTCAAAAGCCTTGAAAGTTTGTTTCAAGTTAGGTTAAATTCCTCTGATTTAGTGAATTTTTTACCAGGAGCAGAAGTCTGTGCCCACAGCAGCATGGCAGACCAAGGTGCTGGATGAATGAGGGAGGCATGGGCTGGTGGCAAAGCTGTGCTCTACCTTTATTAGGTGGCAGAATGCACAAAGGTGCAGAGCCTTGCTGTCTTTCTCTAGTAAGATACCTGTACATTTGGGTATAAAAGACAGCAAGAAACTTGGTGTCTTTTTAGGTGCCAGTCAAGGTACGCAGCATTCATTGTTTTAATTTGCGTTATCTCCTATGCATGGACTAGGAGTGTGAACCTCATATGAGAATGTTTGGGGAAAAAAATTTAAAATTTGTGGCTTAAAAAGCACACATTGAGAGAATGAGTTGCTGTCTTTGTATAAATGTGGTAATTAATTTTTTAAACCATATTATCTTAATGTAGGCGCCTAGCTTTATATCTTCATTTGTTTTGATTTTCTTAGATAAATAATATTCAAAATCTGCTTGCTGTTGTTTTATTGAGAAGTACATTAGGTCATATCTGCATTGTGTTGGGATCTGATAGGTCTTCACTGGTGGATTTTAAGTTAAGATAGTAAATGCCTTTTTTAACACTATTTTTATTGCTTTGATGTGTACTGATATTGTTGTAGATATATGGGGAGAAGATTTTTCTTCTGGGCAACTTCTCTTTTTGTTCACTGGTGTTATGTGGCTATTACTTCAGTTTTTCAAATACTGACTATCTGTAACAACTCCACAGTTAAGGGCATTTATGTAAGTTCAGAAGCAGATGGCCTTTTGAAACACACAAACCCAGGGTCTATCCTACTGAAGGAGAAAAAACTACTGTATGTGGCACATGGAGAAGTGAAAATGTTCTCTCTGCTAATTATTCAACAATTTAGATGTGTTGTGGGTTTGTTTTTTTTTTTGTTTGTTTTTTTAAATTTTTCCCAGGCAGTAAAAACTAAAAAAAAAAAAAATCCCCGAAAAACACTGCTTTCACATATTTCTGGTACAGCAAACAAACCTGCTTCTCAGCAATTTTTTTGTTTTACAGGAGGCATGCTATTATCTGTGCCTCTCCTCATCTCTCTTCTTGTGCAGTAGTGCCTTTGGAGGCTTCTAGTTTGATTGGCAGGCTGGCATATTTAGGCATGTCTGAAATACAAACTGTGGGTTTTGTTCAGAACCGTACAAACTGTGCCCTATTCGAAATAAGTTGCTGAAGTTTCATCTGCAAGAACAATGACCTTAAGAATTTAAACTGGAAGATTTGTACAGTCAAAAGCCTCTGGTGGATTTTTATTGTTTTTGTAATAGAAGAGAAAAAGTATCTGTCAAACATAAATGGAAGAGGACTCAAAATGAGGTAATCCTGACCAGAGACTAAGGTTTAGTTTTAAGTTAGCTTTGGTTTTGCCATTCAGTAAAGCACAAAGGTCTGGGGAGCAGCAGTAGAGGTGGCAATTGTAATTGCCCACATTCAAAATGCTTTGTGAAGGAGACTTCTCTGCAGCTGTATCAGGGAGATGGAGAGGAAGAGAAACAATACAAGAAACCCCAACCAAACCCAACAATTTCCCCTGCCCCTCAACAGGTTATATCAATTATTTATTTAGTAGCAGTTCAGGAACTTTGGATGTGTGGAAGGGCGGTGGACAAACTTTTTTTTTCTTTTTTTCATCAGGCAAACAGAGTACACCCTACCTAGGCTGTAGTGTAAGTATATTGGCCTTTAGTTGCAATGGGAATACAAAATGTAGTGAAAATATTTCTAAAGTCGAAAGTAATCAAAGAATTAATTAATAATTTTTTAGAACATGTGAAGATCTATGGTTCCACTCCAACTTCCCAAAAATTAAAGCTGTTTTATAAAATTTACACTTTAATGGTTTTAATTTTTTTTTATGAGGCAGCTACCATATCCTGCAACATCTGGTGTTACAAACTTCAAAAAGGGTATTTTTTCCAGTTCACTTAATGGGTGAAATGATTTTAGTCTATGGCAAATGTTCTTTGACTTCTGTGAAATTAGAATAAACATGTGCCCAAAAATCTGTCACCAAATCCTGCTCATCTGTGGATATAGATGAATGTTATTTGGGATGCTGAAAGTTTTGGGCTGCTTCCAAATTAGGCCCTCTTGACCTAAGAGGGATCATGTTCTTGTTACAGTATGTTGTAGTGTACATACCAGCTCAGGTCTTGGTACAGCTTGAAAGGATCTCTGTTAATTCTTTCTCTTCTGTTGTGCATTTGCCTTGTACATTCCTCTTCATTTTGCATTGTGTGTGTTTAATCTGGCCTTAAACACCGTGTAATGATTGTTTACTATAAAAAGCAATGGTAGTAAACTATAAAACTCATTCTTGGAATCAACTTGATGACTAACTATGCTATTTTTGCCTCTGATGTTCTGAGGGAAATGGAGACATTCAAACGCAGTTCTGGGCATTGTCAATCTTTTCAGAGTTATTTCAGAGTTAAGGTTGAAAGAGGACTCCAGAATTTTGAATAGAATTTTCAATCAAATGCATGAGTTCAGTGCATAAGGAAAACACTACGAGGCTATAATTGAATGAAGAATTAATTTCAAAATTCTGCAAACTACTTTGTTTACATTATTTACTATTTCAGTAGGAGAGCTGGATGAAATGTTCAAGACCTTGATTTATGTTAAATGTCTGATTTTGTTCCCTGCATTTCAAGAGGGATGTTGAGAAATGGGAGAGCACCAAGAAGGGTGGAAGGCCCTTGCTTGGAGCAGATGAGGTGACAGGAGAAGCTGACAGAGCTGGGCTTGCTCACCCTGACAAAGCAGCAGCTACTGAGTGACCTGAGGGTATCCCATAGCTGCTTGAGGGTAGTTCCAAAAAAACGGTGGTGAGTTTTTTTCAGTGTTGCCAGGTTGGCCACAAACTCTGGTAGGGTGTGTGCAGGGGTCAGACGTGAGGAGGAACGCTACCAGGAGGCCAGCACAGCCCCAGAACAGACTGCCTGGAGATGCAGCTGAATTTGCCATCCCTGGAGATTCTGAAGGCTCAGCAACACCCAGCCGTGCCTGACCATTTCCAGTGCTGATGGGAGTCCTGCTCTGAGCAATAGATGAGACTGGATGACTGCCAGAAGTGTCTCTCAGCCACTCCAAAACTTAAACTGATTCGGTTTTTGTTCATCCTTTGGCCCTTTTCTTTTATTACCTCATTCTAAAATGACTGTGGCTCGTGTTGTGTGTTTGAAAAAGCAAGCTACACTGGCAAAAACATATCCTACAAACATTAAGGCACTTGAAAATGATATTCATAAAACTCTACTCTTGTTTTTGGGAGAAAATAATAATAAAAAAAAAATCCTCTCCACTGATTGTATTTGAAAATTGTCTTACTTTTCATGCTTGATGAAAACAGAGGTGGTAAAGAAATGCTTTGGTTTTTTCCATAGTACTTAATGTCTTGCTTTCTACTCAAAAATGACGAAAGGTATTTTTCCACCCCAGACAAATATCAATGAGAAAATATTAATCAGACCTATGGAAGCAATATAAAAAAGTATTCATCTTATTTCTGTGAAAAACACTCACAACACTGTGATTTAGTTATGGGTTTTTTCACACCCATTTTTTTACTTTTATTGTCCACAAAATTACTTGTGAGTAATTTTTGTATTTTTCCTGCTTCTGAGCTGTTGTCCTAAGTCAGTTGCCATATTCCAATTACTTTCAATTGAAATAGTCAGGTACTACCTCATCATCCAGCTGATTTTTCTTTTTAATCTGCTTTTCTGTGGATTGAGTCAGTAATTTCTGCCTTGTTTAGTAACTTCAGTTCCTGGCTGATAATTGTTTTTTATTGTTAATATTTTCAGTATACTAATTTTCATGAGGTTTCTAATTTTTGGTGTACAGGTGGTATCAAAAGCTCTGCAAATGTCTCACTGCTGTACTCTGAAAATTCAGGGAAGTTAAGAGTCCCTGTCTCTTTCATTGTGAGGTGTGGTACTCAACTTTGCTGTGGTTATACCAGACTACTCAAATTTAAGCCCTTTATGTCTCCTTTGATGAAGTCTGGCATAATAATGCAAAGTTAAAAATAAAACAAGCAAACAAAACAAACAAGAAGAAAAATAATATTAGGGCTAAATGTTGAGCTCTTTCTGAAAATAGCTACACTATTTAATCTCTCTCATCTATTGTATTTTCTATAATTTGTGGTCCAAACGTGGTATTTGGTAGTGCCAGAATTGATATTGCTTTGTGCTCTCTCTTTGTGATCTTGCTTATTACATGCTTTTGCTGTGCTGTCAAAATGAGGTATTGCAAAGGGAGAAAACGATGCCTGGAGCTGAACATTGTTTCATAGGAGAAAAATAAGGGTGGGAATGAAGATGATGTTCACATTATGTATGTGGATAGCAGTGTGTGGAGTGTCATGTTGAAAATACAAATGATAAAGATTAAGCTCTGTGTTTATTACCTTTTGTTAAAGGTACTTATGTTCCGTATTAATTGCAGATTTATTGCAACTAAAAAGACATCTATGGAAATGATGGACATTGTGGGGTGTTCTGTTCATTTCTGACAAAATAATTTTGACATAAAGCACAGATCATTTCCCAGTTAAAAAGCCAGTTCAAAAGGTAAAGCTGTTGCATGCTTACCTCTTCTGTTTTCATAATAGAGGATGTTCTTGAGGTTATATTCTAAATGTACAACTCTTTCAGGTTGGAGCAGGGTTAGTTGATTTTTTGATATATTCAGGATGAAGCTATAGTTGGATTTGAGTGTATATAAGCAATTTCTGGTGGCCTAAGGATAGATCTCTTTATGGTGCTATTATATTAGAGAGTATGTCAGTAGTGTACATTTACTGTTCACCTTACGTGTTTCTTAGCTAGTGCTCTTTGTTATCTTTCTCAGAGAAAGGATCATCCAGAATTGCAGGTTCTATAAACAATTCTTCTCAGCAGTCAATCTGAGACTTAAGCAGACAAAAGATGAATGGATATTGCTTTTCAAATTAGCGCTGCTGTGTAATTAATTGTGCCTAATTAGCAAATCTTTCTTTAAGTATCCACAGTGCAGTGATGTAATTTGTTTTCCCAGGTAACTGATCACAAAGCATGGAAAGCTGCTTTTTACAAACTCCAAGTAATTGCATGTTTCACTGGAAGTGCTTTGATGGAAACAGTGGTGGTTTATCTGATGACCCTCAATCTGTCTAGGGCCCATCCAGTCCTTCCAGCTGGCTTACTGTTGCTTTAAGATATGAAATGGGTGTTTGGGCAACGTGCTCCCTGGTAAATTAATGTTGTTCCCTGTGCTACTCAGCTAGAACAGTTTGGAAGTGCATCCACTGGGAAGGTGTCCCTCCTTTGCTGCCTGTACAGGCACTGGTATGTAGAACTAGGAACAGCTTTTACTGTGATGGGGAAATATCTGTCATCTGACCTGTGGCTGGTGAGGTTCAGCCAGCCTGCATCAAATCAGGTATCCCTTCCACAGAGAGGCAAATATAACCTTGTCATAATATTTTTATATTTTATGTGATTTTATGTTGTGACAGCTTTTGTGATAGGTGTGCTGTGATATTTTGTAATAAAGCTCTAAATTTCCTTTTGAACTGGCTGATCTGGGTGGCCTACAAGATGATTAGTGTCCTCGTGTGCTTGACTTCTTTTAGAATTTGAATTTTCCACACACCACTGGGCAATAGAGAATTACAGATCTTAGAGAGATGAATGTAGTTCTTACTGTGATGGATGTTGGTGTTTCTGAAACTGAAAAACAAGTGTACAAATGGAGATGCCATGCATCTTGAACTAACACAAGTTATTTTTCATTTTCCTTGTCACTTTGGTTTAGAATATGCATTTCAAGAAGGATTTGTTACTGGTAAATTCGATTTTGGGTTTTAGATGGACATTGTAACATTGCAGACAGTGTTGGTATTAAAATCAGCTACCTTGCCAAAAAAAAAGGAGGAGTTTGGTATTGTTGTTGTTTGTGTCATTTTTGATTTTTGTTGTTGTTGTCTTTGGTCAAAGATATCTGGAACATTGCTGGACAACAAGAAACCAAAAACCAAAAAACAAAAACAAAAACCACCAAAACTTATGGATTCAGAAGGAAAACCCAGTTTACAAGTTAGTGTGTAAAATAATTGTGGTATCCAAAGCTGGGGATTTCACAAGGTTTATAGCAATGGTTATTGTATATCTTTGTTTTGTTTCACAGTAAAGCATGCTGCTACTTCCTTAACCTTATTGTTTTCTATTTCTCAGTCTGTATTTCAAAAAGAAGCAGCATGTTTTCTCCCTGAAATTAAGAATTAAAATAGATTTCTTGTATGGAACACCTGCACAGTAGGAAGTGAAACAGAACTTTTTAGCTCTCACTGTTTAATGGCAAGATTTCTGTTCCCTTTCCTTCCTGTAAACAAAAGGAGTCACTTAGAGAGTGGGAAATAAGCTATTTACAGGATATTTTCTGTATGAAAGGAAGGAAAAGGCCTTTACAGAGATCAGTCTATTGTGTTGGGAATATGGAAGGTTGTATGGAGTTAAATTAAGTTTAGTACTTGGAGAGGAAATACATGGCAAAATACATGTAATCACTTCAGTCTTGACCCTATAAAGAGCTAGATGCCCCCATTAGTTGCTGAAATCAAAGCAGGAGGTAGGACATGGAGTGCTGTGGTTTGATCCCAAATCCTGTGTGTAACCTATGATCATTGTAAGAACTAGGTCAGAGAGAGACTACACTAAGAGCTTATGCACTATGGCTTTTATTTACAAACAACCAGTTTTGATACTTGTACTAATAGGTAGATGTTCAAGTTACTTTTGCACATCTGTTTTTCATCTGCCTCTTTCAAATACAGTTGTTTTTGCTAGACAAGTGTCGTAATGACATTTTTCGCGGAAGTAATGGTTTCCAATGTACTTGTAGAGTGTATATATTTTCCGACTTCTGCTTCACATCTGAAATAGAATAACTACAATTCTGGTGTGAACCAGGCAATCTTATTTTTGCCTGTGTTATAAAATTCATTTCTGTGAATAGCTATTTGATTTTCATTTACCTTCTGTAGCACCAACAAGAGTCTTTATCACCAGTAAGAATTGTGGATGAGGTATTTAAGTCTGAACTCTGCCTAAGCATTATGGAAAATTATAGCTTTCTTGAAACCTTGGGTGTATAAGATGATAGGAGTGACAATAGCTTTGCCAGTGAAATTGAGCAGGTAGAGAAAAATCTTGTCATTAGTTGTATCACTTTTATCTGGGGTTCTTGTACTTAAGTCATACTTGAAAGTGGAAACTTATCGTAGCAGTTTTTGTCATTTCTTTTGCTCTGTATATTAAGTTCAAGATTCCTAGTACTTGAATGTCATGAAAAGGCAGTTGTAAGTATGTGAAAGAAGAAAGTAAAGAATCCTGTTTGCTTAATAGATACTGAACTCCATTTTTTTCAAAAGGGATACTTAAATACAGAAAGCTTTAGTAGCAGTATTAGTTAAAGATTTTTTTTTTTCTTGCATGATGGGTTCAGATCCTCTCACAGAATCCTAATGTATGGGTATTTCAGCCTAGTTTGGCAAATAAGGCTGCAGTATGTGCATGTGTGTTTGTAAAAGGCAACTGAGAGTGGTGTATCTTCTGGCAAGCATTGGTGAAAAGATAATATGCCCTGTCTTTGTCCCAGCAGAAGAGAAATAATGATTCCTTTGCTGCCTGTATTTGGGTTTGTGTTTTTCTAGGTCGGAATTGTCAGTCTGCTTGGTTGTTTTCTCTCTGTAGTTTGCTAATTCTTTGTTCGAGGCAGGCTATTACCAAAAAGACTACTGCAGTCATGAATGAATGAGACTTGGTCTAGGTGCAGAGGAAAGTGTCAAGTTTCCTTTTGAAAGTTTGAAGTGTTGAAAACACAAATGTTGATAGTATCCCATACTCTCAAACAAATGACTTGACAAGGTGTTAGCTAGCCTTCGTGGTCCTTTGTGGAATTTATTTTTTTCTCCTTGGATATCCCATCAAAAATATAGCTCCTACAATGTAAATCAAGTGTGTCCAGGGTAGATCAGACTTACCAGGTAGATTGACTGTGTCAGGTTGATATTCTGGACATGCTGAACTTGCTGTGGAACTTAGCAGTGATCATCTGTACAGTGTTTTGGACCACTAGGAAGAAGCTTGGAACTAGGCTTTCATGATGAGGATGCTGCCTTTTTGCCCATTATTTCTGGAATCAATTTCTTCTAAATAGACAAAACTTTTTGGGTAGAGAAAGAAAACATGCCCAGGGAAAATGAGATATCTGGTTCTGCTATTATTCTATCATTCTGCTTTTGCAACAACAACAAAATAGGAATGGAAACTATTAAAAGATTGGGGCATAAGTAGTACTATATATTAATGCAGAAAAATGAGGGTTTTTGTAGTTGAAAATGAGGTGCAGTATATGGAAGGCCACAGTTTTGAATGTCTGACTTTTTGCCAAACAAAGCTACTAACAAGGATTGACTTTGCTATGCAGGAATTATTTCTATCTGCATTTCAGCTATCTTTTGATATGAGATCTTCTTTGCCTTGGCTTTGGCCAACTTGACTTCCTTGGTGACAATTCCTGTAGAAACAAGGTACTGGTTTTCAATTCCAGTGGACATACTAGAATTGAAAAAGACTGACATAGATAAAGATTAAGAAACCAACAAATGAAATCCATTATTATGTCCTGGAGAATAAAGCAACCCAGGTATGACTCCATGAGTTAAAAGATGAGATGTCCAGGACAAACAGATCTGTGATAATCACCTAATGCACAGCAGTCCAGTGATGTCCAATGCTACAAATAAGTTTTGAAGTACATAAAAAAAATAGGCATCATTATTTCTTATTTGTAATCTGTTACTTCATATGAGTTTAAAGGAGCATACATTAATTGAAATTTTGAGGGTTTTTTCCCATTTGTAGGCCTTTATGAATGTAGGGGAAAGATGTTATAAAGAAAACTTTAAACTACTGGTGAAATAATAAATTATTCTTAGAATATATAACGTTCTTTTTCTTCTCAATTCTTAAATTCTTTTCCTGATTCAGTATTCTATATAGGAACTTGGGATTAAAGAAAAAAAAATCAGTGTGTGGACAGAGCCTAGTGTTTTCCCATTTGACTGCCTCACAAAAGAGCAACATAATCCTCTAAATCCTACTTTACTGCAAGCACCAATTGATTCTACTTTCTCCTCTCATAAACAGACAATTTATAAATTGTCTTTGAGACAGATATTTTGAAGCTTGCTTTTCCAGTGATTTGAATATATAATTACATTTTTTTGTGAGAATGACAATGCTGATAATTATAATATTCTCATAACCTTATTTGTAGGAAACTCGAAGCAATTTCTATTGGAAAATGCACCAGATTCCATAGCCATTCTAAAAAT
>VZSR01003807.1:2639049-2689880 GCA_013398615.1 Brachypodius melanocephalos | reverse complement strand
GCCTGAGAGTCCCCGAGCCAGGAGGGTCTCCCATAAAAGCCTAGGCTAGGCTAGGCCCAAAACCACGACAGTGACATAAAACCAGGAGGAGTGTTTGATATCCTGTGTTGTTGGGCTGCCATCCAGAGGGACCTCAACAAGATAAAGAGTGGGCAGAGAAGAGCATTCCTCAATGAGAAAAGGACAATGCCAATTCCTGCAGCTGGGGTGAAGTGACCCTGAGAACCAGCATGTACCGGAGGTCAGCCACCTGCAACGAGCAGTGCGGAAAAGAACCTGGAGGTCTGGGAGGACAGCAAGCAGAACACGAGCCAGCAGAGTGTCCTTGTGGCAGCACTGGTGAGGGCACACCTGGAATAATGTGTGCAGTTCTGGGTTTCCTGGTACAAGAGAGATAAGGGTGCGTTGGAGAGCATCCAGTGCAGGCCACAGAGAAGGCTAAGGGACTGGAACATTTTTCATGCAGTGAGATGCTGAGTGAGCTGGAACTGTTTGGCCTAGAGAAGGCACAGGATGATTTCATCATTGTGTTGATTCTTGGAGGGAGGGTGAGGAGAGGATGGAGCCAGGCTCTTTTCAGTGGTGCCCAGTGACAGGACAAGAGGCCATGAGCGTAATTTGGAATACATGAAATTCTGTCTGAACATAAGAGGAGGCTTCTACTATGAGGGTGGTTGGGCTCTGGAACTATTTTACAGGAGAGGCTGTGGATTCCCCATCCTTGAAGATACTTCAAACCTGACAGGATATGGCTATGAGCAGCTAATCTGTCTGAGCCAGTTTGAGCAGGGGGTTGGGGTAGAAAATCTCCACTGGTCCCTTCCAACCTCAGTGACTGTGATTCTGAGAACATAGGAAACGTGAAGAAATTGATGTATATTTTGTGAGCAGAAAAGAAGCTAGAACATACTGATAAATTCCATTAATTAAAAGATTAAGTCAAGGTCACCTGCAGCTGTTTCTTAATCAAGTTGTAGGGAAAATACTTAGGTCATTCATTCCTTGGTTAGTGAGCTTAGGTAGCAGGACAATAGACATCAGAATATTTTTTAGGCTCAGTTAATTTGGAGGGGAAAAGATTTAATGGAGTTTTAGAAGCATTTTTCAGGGTCAAAATTGATTGTCGAAGAAATCTATGAGAACTTTGAATTTTGTGAAACTGTCTGTGCTGTAATATTTTTTACCCTGTCTGTGTAAGGTCTGAATTTTTGTTTCCAGTAAATTTTAGTCTTAAAGTATTGGTAATATGATACAGATGACCTCTTGTTATATTTGATCTTCTCTTGAGTAGCCTGTCACATCCACTCCTATCTAAAAAAAATGCAGACAGCTTAAAATAATCTCTTGCAGGCTGACCTGGTCTGGTTATTAACCAGCACACTCTGAGCCCTGTCTGTTTGCAAAGCTGAGGGGGGAGGAGGGGGCAAGAGGCAAGGAAGCATCTAGTTTCAAAAATAGAAACCCCACAAGTACTCTAATTATCTTTTATAGTCCTCTAAAAACCTATTCATTTGCTGTGAATACTTTGTAGTTCTTAGCTGTTAGGTTTTGGGGGTTTTTTTTGTTTCTTTGTTTGGGGGTTTTTTGTTTTGTTTTGGGTTTTTTTCAATTTTTTTTCTTTTGTTTTGCCATCTCACTTCTGTAATCTCGCATAGTAACCTCATTTGCTGCCTTGTCAAATTCTTCCCTGTGGATGGAGTGTGTACTTTGTCTTGCATGGCAGCCTGTGAAAAGAGGGAAGGAGGAATACAAACTTTTCCCAGGTCCCCCACTTCATCTGTTGTCCTCTCATACACAGTTTTTCTGTTTTATCTTACTACAAATGAAATGTGAATGGATGGAAAGAAATCATACTTTAAAAATAAGTAAAAAAGAAAAAAATCATTCCTGAAATTTCTTGAGGTTTTTTGGTTGTATTTAAGACCAGTGACATTAACTGCTTTGGACAGCTTCAGAAAGGGTAGGACTAAATGCCATCAAATGCTGAAGATCAAAGTCCACTGCAGCAACAAAATTTCCTCAAAAATATAAACTAAATTTGTAAACAGTTTTTGAAGTGGTTATTTCTAAGGGCAATGGGATCACGTATTTCCATTACATGTACTGTTTGTTAAGAATATATGCTAACTCCTTAGAAGAAAAGAAAAGTTGTGACATTTTTGTATGTGACATCCTTCCTTTTGTCATTTGTCTCTTGGAGGTTGTAGAAAAGTGGTCTTTGTTATTGTTAACGATGATACCAGTTAATTATGTTTGGGTGACTGACAGGTTAGATAGAATGTTTCTACTTTGACTTTATTTTTCATTTGCCTCCAAATCACCATTCACAGATATTTACTTAATTTCTCTTACTTAAGGATTGATGTTATTGCTGTATCATGTTTAGAAAACAGATATAAAGAATGTGCTTTGAATTTTGGCTCTATTTTCATCTTTCCCTAAAGTAGGCTTTTTTTTTTTTTAAGAGAAGAATGTTTAGAAATTTCTTCCTGTATGTTTTTGGAATTTAGAATACACCTGTAAATAGATTTCTTTGGGGGTTTTTTTGCCTGTTTTGTCCTCTTTGGCAAGCCTTCTTTTTTAGAATTTGGAAGGTTGGAGTGGGCTGCAGGTTTAATTCAAAACTATTTCCTAAGTACAGATAAACTGAAGGCATAGTCCAGCCCTTTTGCTTTACATGTGCTAATTATTGATAACATTTGGCAGTAGCTTTGTCTGAGCAGGAGGAAGAGTGTGGATTATATGGCAGCTGAATGCATTTCAGCTAACACTGTCTCCAGGGCAGCCAGAGTTTACAGTACTTTTAGACTTAGTGAGGTAAACTTAGGTTCTGTCCTACTTTGCATTTGATATACTTTGACTTAGAAACAGTGTTCAAAAACTAGAAAGAAGTGATTGAAATACTTTTTTTACAAAACTGAATGGGTTAGTGTTTGCAACCATGATAGATTTTAAGTTAATGTAGTATGGTATTACTGGATGAAGTAGGAAGGAAATTTGCTCTATCATAGGATTATGACCACTATAAGGAGTTATTGGGATTGACATCTTGTGTGGCTAAAAAGTTAAAATGAAGGCAATTTTTTAATTGATTTTTTTTTTTGGTGCTAGCGGACTGTCTCTTTAAAGAAGTAACTGTGAAAATATAAAAAGGGACAAACTGAAATTATGTTGTAGTTGACAAGTGAGTTTAATTACGATGGCTTTTGCCTTGAATTTCCATGTGTGTATTCCTGTTGCCCTTGTATTTTTTTGTTATTAAGTTCACAGAGGAAACTAAAATAAAGTTCTCCATTGTTTTAGGGGTGTGTGTACTATGAGGTTGTGTGCATAGCTTCTAGGACTGTGTACTAAAGCAATTATTTCATTGTTGGAAGCTTTGGGTTTTGTGGTCTCTCATCTCTTTTCTATGAGAATATCAAGGTGAAGTAGATGATGTCGTATTAATGCTTCACTCCTCCGGTTGATTTGAAATTAGTTTGGGGTTTGTTCTTTCATCTTTTACTGTAGTGCTGAGAGAAAAAACCTTAACTGGGTTGTGTTATTTGTTTGCTTATCTTTCTTTTGTGAGAAAAAGCAGTTTCTCATACTAACCCCTCAGTGCTGGCCATGAGATCAATGGTTGGGTGATGAGGTGGAGAGAAGGTTTCCCCCACTTTCTTCCAGCTCCGTGCCTCAAATGTTAATATATACATCTTGGGTTTTCTAACTGGCAGATTTAGTTCTTATTACTCTTACTGTCTTCTAAGTGTCAGCTTGGACTAGAATATACTTCCTGTCTCTTTTCAACCCTTGATGACCATGGTGATCTGCATGCAGACAGCAACCCCCGTTACGTAGATTCAGTTGTTACCACCTTGATGCTCTGTCCTTTTGATATGGTGTATTTCCTTGAGGCATTCAGCCCAGAAACTGTCCAGCTATGCTGGGTATACTGCTTAGTGAAGATTTTACTAAAATCCGTTTTTACTCATCTTCTCTAGGTAGCAGAAGCAGAGCTAAGCACAGTGTAAACAGATGTTTATTTATGTTTAAATTACAGAATGTAATCAAATTACCTTGTTTCATAGCACTGGAAAGACACAGGCTCTGGAAAGTGGTATCCCATACCTTCTGTGAAGGCTATCTATATGATGGATTGGGGGTGAGTGGTTGGGGTTTTTTAAGCACTTTTAGTTTGTGTCACCTTATGAAAAATGTCTTCCCGAAAGCAGGACAGAGGAGTCTGCATGTGTTCTGTGGATGAATCTTTGTAGTATATCATTCATACTTGCTTTATTCTGTAATGTGTTATAGTCTTTATTTAATGTTATGAAATCTGCTTATTAATTAAATCAGAAGACATCTGGTTTTGATGCTGATTCATTTCATTTAAAAAAATCTTTTGGTTGACCACGTATGTGGTCTGTCAACTGGTATTCATTCCTTCTCTGGAAGCAAACATTTCCAGTAAAGTGCCTCCTACATCCATTGCCCAGACTCAGGATCTGCTTCTGTTGTCTTTAATTATTAGATGTTGATTATAGCTAGAACTGTGAAGTATTTTTGATTTTCCTATTATGTGAATAATTTAGTTTCTGAGTGTTTCTGTATTTGGTGAGGATGAAGGATGCAAACTTTCCTCTAGATGCCTTCCCACTTCATACTTGCCAGTTGCTTGGTAGTTTCAGTATTTCACTGGCACATTGATTGCTGAGGTTCCATCTTGTAAATCCATTAAGATTAACTCCACTAAGATTTAATTTACTTTTTGGTATTGAATAGAGACATAATATCTTATCTCTTATGGGAATCTAAATGATACTCAACAAAACAGGAATGCATAGCTTAAAGATATTACTTAGAAGGCAAGCTGTATACTGAATGCACTGTACTAATTTTTTAATTAATAAAATAACATTTTTTCTAAAAACAAAAATCAAACAAAAAAAAAAAGGCAAACCGACCAACCCAGAAACAAAAAGACCCAACACAAAATCCAACCCCAACAGTACTAAACCAAATCAAACTCGAATTTATATCCTTTTCTGGGTATTTCAGGGTAGGAGGATGTTTGCTGTGTTATGCTGTGCAGCAGTATTAAATAATTTTTTCTGTATTTGTAGTTTGGTTCTACAGATTCCACAAAGCTGCTTTTCTCCATTGGACTCAGAATTTTTATGTTAATGTGTGCTCTTTCCCCAGTTACTTCACACTGTCACTGGGGTTCTGTAGAGTTCAATAGAAATAATGTCTGCCTTGTTTAGCTTAAGCACAATATGCTACTATAGTAGTTGGGTGAAACTACTTTTTTTTTTTTTTAATGTGCAAAGCAGTTTGCATCATGCATTGAATCCTGTCTCATTCAAAAGGAGAGTCATTGTGTGTGTAGGAACAATTAATTTTATATCAGCAAATTGAATTAAATTTTCATGTGTTTGTTTAATAACGTGCTTTTTTCTAACTTAGTTACAAATGCTGCTGATATCTGCTTGAAAAACTAGTTTTTTTAAAATTTATTTAAAATTAAGAGGTTCAACAAATACTCCTTAGGCTTATAACTTGTTTCAGAACCAAATGTAAAAAGAACTCCTACTTCAAGATTCTTACTCCAGCTTTATTGGGAGTAGGGGGAAACATAGTGACAAAGGATGAGGAAAAAGCTGAGGTACTCAACGCCTTCTTTGCGCCAGTCTTTGATAGCAAGACCAGTTGTTTTTTGGCTACCCTGAAGAACAGGGTGAATATAGATGGGATTCTATATTCTCCATCTATGGAGACATAGATGGGAAACAGAAGGAAGCACCTGTAATCCAAGGGAAAATGGTCACACAGTTTTGCAGAAAGATGTGACAAAATAATCTGTCATTTTCATTTTAGCTTCAAGATGAGTCCTGGCATTCATGAGATACTTTGATTAAGGACAGGTATTTCTTGTCCTTGATACAAGTGGCTTTGGGGTTTTTTCATCATACATGTTCCCTTCGTTTGAGTTATTTCATGGCTTTGATAGGTATCTTTGCAGTTTTTAAGTGGCAACTGGTGTTTAAACATAAACATTAGTTTAACACTTTCAAGTAAATTTAATGAGTTTACGAGGCCATTTAATAATTAGGTTTTCTAAAAGTAAAGGCTATATATTTGTTATATTTCCTCTAAAAATAGCTAAAAAATAAAAAATTATTAAAAAATAATTCTAGTTTTTAAAAGTATGGTATCGGACCACAAAGGCTGCTGTTTTCCTTTTTATGGTCTTGTCTAACTTTATCTGTACTTAATTTGTGATCATTAGGATCTTATCTGTTAACTTATTTTTGTAACTGACAGGGTTGATGACAGAGTATTCTCTGAAGGGTTTTATTTGTTGGAATCTTCTCTAGGCTATTGTTTGAACTAGATAATTTGCTGACTTTAAGAACATATTGAAGTATGTGTTTGTTTTGCCTTGGTTTTGACAGGAGGTGGAGGAATGGATTATCACCTAAGAGTAACACATGGTATTAACTGTTGAGCGTAGGTACCAACCCTTCTTATTAAGAGGAAAAGAAGCATTTTAATAGTCATACAGCATAGTGAACATCTAAAAAGTAATCCATAGCTTTCCTAGTCTCCTGGGAAGGATAAAGGAACTGATACAAGTATTGTTGTACAGTGTCTCAACTGACTGACTTTGGATACTAAAAAGATGTGTCCTGGGAGAAAAGAAAGGATTGATGATACTTTAGGAAGATACTAAGGAGGAGGAAAAATATTGAGATAAAGGAAGTGATCGTAGAGAAGTAATAGTGATATCAAAGAGGACAAAACATTCAGAGAGGGAATGAATGATAAAATGGCAGAAATAAATAGAAGCCAAAGTGAGTATTTCTAGATAAAGCTACAAGCAAAGACATGCTTTTAGAGTCAGATGAGATTAAATGCTGGGTTGGAAAGCCAGACTTTTGTCAGACTAGTAGACCTTGGAAAGGACAAGGAAAAGGATATTTATAGAAGAGGAAGAAATGGCCCTGGATAAGACAATGATATAGGATGTTTCTTTTCCTTTTTATGATGGTATAAGAGTCTGAACTTGCCAGGACCAAACAGATCACTCCTTGATAACAGACTATTTGGAACAAGGGTTTGGATTCTGGATGGTTTTAGCAGCCAGTGGGCAGAAACCAATTGTTGGGGTGAAAAACAGAAAGATGGAGTGGGAGCTTTTGATTGGTGATTAGCAAAGCTGCTGGCTTTTACCACCTCTGTAAGTGCCTACAAATTCAATAAATGGTTGATGATAACCATTGCCGTCCAAACTTTGCCTAGCATCAAAGTTTACCTTATTGGCCTGTTTTCATTCTGCCTATCTATGCCTGAGCAAGGGTTGTCTGTGAGCACTCTCATTCCAGACCCAAGGATGTCATGACCTAACACATATTCACTTGTCTGGTTTGTGCTCCTTGAATGGAGGATGATATCCATATGGATTGAGATGGAAAATGGTGCATGAATTGGGTATGATTTGGTGAATACATGGTGCCAAATATATGGAAATAGAGAAAAGAGGAAGTGGAGAAGCACACTGGAATAAATATGGATGAGAGTGACATCATGAGAGGCAAGGAATTCCTGGTGCGATGCACCAAACGTGGCATGCAGATGTATGCTGTCCTTGAATGGAAAGAAAACTGTACCCATGTTATTTGTTTTGATATATAAATATGCATTAAAAAAATCTTCCCAGTGAAGTAGGGACAGCCTGGTTAATGGTGTTAAGTGCCGAAATAGCAATTCGTAAGGCTGTGGCATTGGTGGTTTTTTGCTCAAGACCTGGCTCTTTTTTTTTATCCTCATGTACATTTATTGAGTTTAGAAAACGTAGCTGGTAGGTTCCATAGAATATTATTTAAAATCAGTCACATTATGAATTGCCCTAGGTAAGGATATTTTTCTTAAAGGATCATACATAATGTTGACACGAATAGCTGAGACCTTTTGTAAGCAATTCATAACTCGTTGACAAATATGCAGTCAGTTGTAAAGGTTATTTAGGTTATAAAGAAAATAATATTTATTTGATAATGATCTGTATTTTGGGGAAAAATGTTCCATGGGTTTCACTGGTAAGTAGTTGGACGTGTATGGGGAAGGAGAGGCAATGACATTCAGGTAGTTCATATGTGTGGTTTCTTTTGTAATCTAATATGAGCTTTCTAACAGTCAGAAACATAGCAAATGCGATTGTTCCTTTCTAAATCTAGATTTTAAAATAGATCTGTAGTTTCTATAATGCAAATATGCTTCAAAAAAGAGGGAGATATGCACTGACAGCAAGTAAAAACACAGTTCCAGAAATGTGTGGTCTGTATAAATGATATACAGTTTGTTGGCTGACCTGAAACTCTGTGCTAAATCAAAGCCAATAATGAAATTCAGAGGCAGATTTTTTACAATGCCTACACTGCATTACTATGCCTGTGTGTGAACACTTTGGATCAGTTAATTATACCCTCCTATTTGAACATTTTCATTTACATAAGGAGCAGAACTTGATAAATCAAATATAAAATTCAGTGTCTGATTTATTGGATGGGGTGTTATGTAATCAGAATTTTAAAAGCAAAAGTTAAAACCAAATTGGCCCTATAAAAGCAAACCATTCCAGATGAATATGAATTTAAAATTAACATTCCCCATGCTTCCCAAAAGTGGACCACAGTTCTGTTTTTCATGGTTCCTAATTGTGATATTTCTTAATGTGTTCAGAGATCTATTTAAAGGTAAATTACTGATTACTGAACATTTCAGTAAGTCACCTGAAAGCAAGACTTCATATTCAAAAAATTTTTGCCTTTTAGCTCTTTATCATAAGGCAGTAAAATTAGAAAAATGTCAACATGCTTATGGTGGCTTGCAGCTAAGATTCATGAAAAGCTTATAGACGTTCTCGCTAATGTATCTCTGACATAAAGGAATACAACTCTGAACCTACATTCCTTAACCCCAGTCACGATGATGACTTTGTCCGGAAAATATATATACAGCAAGGTGTCTTTTTCCCAATCTAGAAAAATTATATCTTGCCTTTCTGACTCAGAATATTTGAAAGATGTGTTTCCACACTGTATTTTTGAAGACAGCGGGTTTTTTTCCTGTTTAAAATGAAAATATATAGCAAACTTTCTCAGCAGGACAATTCCAGAAAGTTCTCAGACATGTGCTTTAACTTAGTAAACTAAAAGAAAACTGTAGAGCAATGATAATGCAGTCTTAATGTTTGGGGTGGGTTTGGTTGTTAGTTTTTTTTTTTTTAATTCGAGGGGAAAGTAGGAGGAGGTGTTCCATAAAGTTGACATAAAGCTTTAACAAAATTATTTTCAATTATAGCCCTCTTAAGTCTCATTGAGAACAGGTTTCTTAGCTTAACAGCAATTTGTTTCTAGATGGTTATCAAATGATCACTGAACAGATGGCAGTGGCATTTTATTGCTATCAAGTTGTGCCAAATTTGAGTGGACTGATGAAAAATGAAGAACAATATTCTGCTAACAACTCCCTCACTCCAGCTACTGTTCCGTTTATATCTGGAATTATGTAAAAAGATTCTATTCATCAGAGAAAGAACTGTTACTGTGCAAAGCTGTGGAACAACCAGCTTGTTTGCCCAAGATGAATTGCTGAGTGCCAGGCCCAATTGCATGTGCTTGGGAAGGTCATGTGGACTCAGGTTACCAAGGTATTTGGTAATTGCCAAAATATTTAATGTATGTTGTTAATATTGTTAAGTCTGTTTTCCAAATTTCCAGTGTAAAATTAAGAACAAAATAGTTTTTATGTAGTAAGACAGCATGAATCATGGCCACCATAGATTTCAGTGTATTTTCTTTCTATATAGGACTGCTGCTCTTTTGTTTCAGAGAGGAAGGATAGAAAAAAGAAACCTCTGTTCTCAAAATACAAGTTTTAAAAAAAGATCTTGATGCGCAGTGATGTGAAGTGACAATTTATAGCTCTACGGTGATGCAGAAGTACCTGAGAAATTACTTGCTGACATCTGAAAGTTCAAATCCTCAGTCAGCTTGAAGCTAAAGTTCCAAAAACTGGTCAGTAGTACCAGTTTGTACTACCTCACAATTCCTGCCAGTTGATAAAGAATCAAGGTCAAAGTAAACCAGTTTCCATAAAAAATTATAATGAGTCATGCCCACGTTTCCTTTTCCTTTAAAACTTATTTTACTTTAATCAACCACTTCCTTCATTAATACTAAAAATAATTCAGAACTGTGATATCAGAGCCACTCTACTGCCAAGAGACATGGCAGAAAACCTACTTCTTGTTTTACTTTCTTGAAAACATAAGAAAGAGGAAATATTGGCTTCGTTTCTCTTTTTTTCCTTAAAACGTGCTTCTGTACTTCTTAGTGAACAGTTAAGACTTCTTAACTAGAACACCAGAATGTTTTGAGTTGTCATAGCAGTGTTTCTCTGTTGTCATAGACATGTGTTTTTCTTTGCTGTGAACTTCTGCAGTGGGAGAGGTTATTCAAATTGTCCTTTGCTTTAGCAGCGGACTCAAGCACTCTTTTTCCTCTAGAAATTAACTAACTTGAACTTCTAAAATTGTATTTATCCACTTTCTGATTCCCTCTTGGCCCAGATGTTGCAATGTGTTAGAGTGGTGTTAGCTTTGTGTGACCCTTTCTAATAGAAAGACTCCAATAGAAATTGAAGTCCTTTGGTAGACAAATTCAAGTATCATCATAAGTGCTATTACAGGAAGACTCAAGAAGAACATGGACATACCTTTATTATTGGAGGTTAAATATGAGGACATTTATAACCAAATGTGTGTTTAGCAAAGTTTCTCAGATCTCATTTTAATCACTGCGGTTTTTGCTCAAATTTCTGTGTACAACAGGAAATTGGATAAAATACTATACGTAACAAAATGCAATTTTGTAAGCACCAAGTATTAGTATCACGTCCATATATTTCCTGATAGCAAAAGTTTTATACAGTTGATAGATGCTTGCAAGGTTATCTGTAAAATATACATACATACATACATGTGTATATATATAACATTTGGTTTAAAAGCAAAAATCTGGTTATTTTGAGCCAGCAAGATCTGCTATAAGTATATGTAAACCTGCTGGATGACATACACATTTCTCATGAACATGAGCAGAATGACAGTTTAACCTATCACTTATCATTTAGAGTCCTTTCCTTTTATACCACTAAAACCCCTTTGGAATGCCAGTTCCCACTGGCTAATAGAAGTGTTTTTGATGGTAATGTGTCAAGGCAGAAGATTTTTGGAATAAAGCACTGACTTTTCAAGCTGCTGTGTACCCATGACTAAAATCCATCCACCATCTTTGACTGTCTCATTCATTGATGGATGTACTGAGTGTGTCTTTGCTTCAGGGAGGCTCTTCCTTTCTACTGCAGAAAATCAGATGCCTTTAAAAGCTGTACAAGTATTTCTGGTAGAAGTGGCATTGATGTTGTAGGTGGTTTGCTGTTTGGAGGGGTTTGGTGATCTCTGGAGATAAGGTTTGGGTTTTTAAGGTCATACTGTGGAATCCAGGTGGGTGCTTAGGTCTGACATCACAGGCGTGAGCATGGCAGGCTTAGTCAGTGCTCCTGCCTGAACAGCATTTTACTGTGAAACGCAGTTATAATGGAAATATGTAAAAGAACTTTCTTGTTCTGGCTAAAAATGGCTTTGTACATTTCAAAAGCTTTCTTGAGTAGTGTCAGCATCTGAAACCTTCTTCGTGGAGTAGGCGGTCTCAGCTGTTTAGACGTATTGTTTTGTCTTTTCACTGAGTGGATGAAAAAGCTTTATTTTGAGCCTCACTAGACTTATGAAAAGTGGAATTGCCTCGCGACTTTTTGTGACATACTGACTCTGAAAAGCCAAAGCTTGCAATCTTGTCCTCTCTTTCTAAACAGTATCTCCTTTTGCAGTACTAGACTCCTTATTCAACTTCAGTGCAGCTTCTGAACCTGCTCCCAAGTTTCTACCTCGGAACCTGAAATAACAGTCAAAATGTTAGCACATCTCTACTTTCCTATAAATTTTTAATTAAAACCCATTTCTTCAGATAGCTAAAGAGGTGCCAACTCCAGTATTCCCGTTTTTTTTTCAGAATAATCAAAAGAATTGTATGCCCTATGTAGGAACTGCCTTACATAGGTATCCCAAAAGCATCTCTTTTCTGTAGAATATACAGTGCTAGTGCATTGTCAGAAATTTATCTGAGCATATTTTTCAGTTAGAAATCTGTCTCCATTCTTGAAGTTTTCAATTTTGAAGATTGATAATTCAGATAATGATGTCATTCAACTACTTCTAATTTTTCAAGCCCATCATTCCATCTGTAATAATTTGTTATATATTGTAAGGACAAAAAAGTGTGACTTTTTTATGAAATTGGCATTTCTTGCTATCAAGTGGGTTGCTTCTTCAGGGTTTTTTCCTCTGGTTTTCTCTATGCTTGCTCTTGGGCACAGAGTGCTTTTTCAGTTAGTATTTCAATTCTGTGCACCGAGCTAGAATTAGAAGAAATAATTTCTCATGTGACTAATTATGGGAAAAGGTAGAATATGTCCTTTTCTTTGTTTTAAAATAATGCAGTAGTCTTCTAAATTGCTGAGTTACTTTTTGTTTTTGCCAGTATTTAATAAGAATTGCATAAAAGACAGTATTTGTAGTATTTGTAAATGTTTATTAACAATTTGAAGGTTAAAAGTTTGTTTTGAAATGGAGCATGTGTATGTCCTTTTCTCAGCATACTATCTGAATATGCCCCTTTCTGTATACTCTGTTGCTAGTCAGTTTACAGGTGCTGTATTTCTCTTTTGGTGTTGTTATTTGGATGCACATACAGTTGGTTGTCCTTTTCTTTGTCCTTGAATAATGTGAATGGGCTGCACGAGTCCTGTCTTTATCTTTCTAAGCTTTGCCTCTGACAGTGGCTTGGTCCACTTGTTTACCAAGTGGGTCATCACAGTGTTTGGCATCCCCTACAGTGGGCAAAGGAATAGTCCCTGCCTTGTGGATCATGCAGTTTAAATGAGAATAGATACATTCATGCAGGGAGGGCCAGTTCAACAATCTTTTGACCATTTGACTTTTGACAATTTCTGAGCCTGTAGACGATGCTGTTTCTACTGAGATTTCAGATGTTGTCCAGCTTGCTTGAGAAGACCACTTTATTTTTTGTTGCTTTTTGAATGGAACTTGCTTCAATGCAGTGTTTCTGTATTATAACTGAAAATGAGTCATCTTTACCCTTTCAGAATAATTCATGCTTTGTCTAATGTGAACTCCCTTACTGAATCAGTTCTACTGGCTGAGGAAAATACATGCCATGCAAACAGATTTTTGCTCCCTTCTTTAAGATCTTGAACTACACTGAATATATAAAGTATTATGGAAAATGGAGTTGTATTTGTTTTCTGACTGCTACTTTTTTATTAATCTTGTTTATGACATACCTGTATCATTATGTGTTGAAGACTCTTCATTTTCAAAGATGAAACTAGAATTAAAATTCTGCTTTACTAGTGTTTTAAAGAGAAATCTATTTATGAGGAAATTGTAATTACTGTGAAATTTTGGAGGAACAGGCATAAGTATCTCTAAATTCTTTAAAGCAGGGAGATGTCTTAGTATGTCAGTCTGGATGATTTGATCTAAATTACGTTTTGGATGTCTTTCAAGCCTACCAGTAGAAACCAGATATTTTAATACACAATAAGTTGGGTTCTTATTTGTTATTCCTGCCCTTTGACATCTAGGTTCTTGAATGGAAACAATGAAAGGAAACAAAGAGTTTGAAATATGTGGGATTTTTTAAAATTTTCACTGATACCAGAATTTGACTGAGAGGTCAAATAACTTCTATTTGCAGCTAATAAAGACTGTAAAAAATTGTATCAGTTAATGATATAATCTACGAGGAGTTTGATGCATGTCCCCTCCCCCTTGAATATAAGGTGGTCAATTATATGTATGCATTAAAAAAACCACATATATATAGATATATGTGTATCTTTTCAACCCATTCCTGGAGCAATTCTTTGGTCTAAGACTACCTGTTAAAAATGTTTCCTTTTTCCTTTATGTTGTCGCCTTTTATTTTAAGTTTCGTAATTTCAGTTAAAAATAACTGAATTGGAAGAACACAAATGAAATATTCTCAGTGTGTTTGTCAGTGGCAGTATTGCTATTGTTTAAATTCTGCTACTTTACATGGTTCAATCTGAAAAAGATACAGCTTTATTTCCTGTTCTGTAGTTGAGCTCTGCATAAGAGCTGTAAGAATAGGAGGATATCCAGTTGATTCTGGAAATCAAATTAGCCTTAGTCAAATCTTGCATTAATGGAACAAAAGAATATTGGTGTTAATATTCAAAAAAATGCAGTGCTGAATTAGTCACAAATTTATCTAAGCATATTTTTCAGTAGCAGAAGGTGATTTCTTAACAGAAGGTTTAAAATTAATGGCAGTAGGGCTATGGTCAGTAATAGCTCTGTATAAAACACTGATGTTCACTGAGAGATAACCTAGGTTGCTTGATGAAAAACTTAAGCAGTGTTTTTTACCTAAACAAAGCACGAATTGAGATAAATGTGTAGGACCACATATCGAGGAAAAGTAATAGAAGATAAGCTAAAGGGAAGCTGCTGGAACTTTGTGATAGATATTCTTTGGTATAATGAGTTACACTGAGGAAAGTGTATCTTTTGTAACGGCCTTTCTTGGGTTTTTTCACTAAATGGATGCAGTATATTTAAAAATAACCAAACTGATGCATAGTATTGAATTTTGGATTTAGCAGTTGGACGGTGAGATTTATTAAAATACTTTCTCTGGACGTGCCAAGATTGCAGGTGGGGGATCTTGACCGTAGGATAAACAAGCCTAGCATTCTAAAGGGTCTTTTTGCTATTACATCTTACACAATTATTTCTGTAGATGGTCATGAGATTTTTCTCACCCCGTTGGTGAAGAAGAACAGGTATGGTTGGAGAGATCTCTCCCTTAAAAGTAGAACACCTTTCATTGAACAGTGCGAAGCAGATGTGGAATTCAAAGTTGCATCTCTTTCTCAATGTTTATGTTTGTCTGCCATTGTCTTTGTTGGAGGAGGGAACTATGTTTGAAGAACAGAGTATGGTTTTTTATTTATTTTTTACCTAAAATCTTGTACCAGTCCAAAACAAGTGCAGTTCCTCTGTTTTGCTAAGGGAGGTGATGGTCTTATACCAACACTGAGAAGAATCAGGTCGGCAGTTGTCACTCTTAGCTATGGCTCCCTCCCTCCCTCCCTCCCTCCCTCTCCTCTTGCTTCTTTGTGGATACATTTCTGTAACTATATTGCTTCAACAAAGGTTTTTTTCAATTTCTACTCTGAGATTTCACTCACAGAGACTATAAATGTAAAGAAATACAGCATAGCTGAAGAAGTGTGCAGCAAATATTCACTACGGAGCAGCTCATCTGTATTTCCATTTGTCAAATGAGGGTCTTCCCATCCCTTTTCTGCCTCTTTTCTATGTCTGCATATTAATCAAGTATCTGAAATATGCATATCTGAAGTAACCATTTATACTGTAGTAGTTATAGCTTTAGTTGTAAATTTGATGTACAATAATTTGAACCACTTTTTTTCATGAGCTCTGCTCATAATTTGTTCATTGTATTATTTCCAATCCATTTTCCACAGCTGCAATCTGAATAAGTGGCTCAATTATAGTTTAGTGTTACTCTTTAATATTCACTGAGCCCTATGGAAAACTTTGAAAGAAATATTCTATTTAAAGACAATTATGCTTAAATATCATCATTTTCTAAAGACATTTGCATAAAAAATGCAAAAACATGGAGAACTAATTTTTCTTTTTCTTACTACTGTCTGCAGTAATAATTCTGTGTGACATCATAATCAACTGTCATGTGATATGATATCACAGTTTAATGTGATGAGAATTCTCTGGCTTGAGCGTACAAGTAGCATTGCTTGAAAATCAGACATAGCTGTTGCATTGCGTCTGAAAATTGGGTATTTCTTTTAGGAACTATTAAGAATATTAAAAAATCATTAAGAAATAGATGCTGTTAACAGATATATTAAAATGTGTAAATCTAAGAACCCTTGCTAATGTAGTCTGTTTTTAAAAAACCAAAGAAGTTTGAACTTGAATTAAAAAGCTTTTTTCTACTATTTTGTCATTTTTCAGAAATTACTTGTTTTTTCTTTACTGGTGATCTTAGTTTTGTGACAGATCTTCATGACAGATCTTATGACAGATTTTTTCAGTGAGTTATCTCTTCTAGAACTTGTGAAAATACAGGCAGCTTAGAAACCACGTTCATTTGTCCCTTGCACTCTTCTTTTTCGTTGCACTTGAAAGCATATGCAGAAATTTTCTTGCAAACTTTAGATTCCCATGAGGTGGCCATTGTGCAGCTGCTGCTTGGCTCTACTGGCCAAATACATAACACTGCTACCCTGCTATGTGTTTCTTTGAAGACTGGAAACTAACTGGAGGGAGACGCAGAAAATGCTGTGTAGAACCAATTGAATGCAAATTAAATGTTGGATCTTCAGTTTTTGGCATATTATTACTGCCAGTACTCCTGTTTTATCAAATTGCACTTCCCATTTTTTAAAGATTAGTAGAGCTTGAGAGTCATGATATGTAGAATTGTCATCTCGATAAATAGTAGAGATTAATGCTTTCATCCAAATTACGCACTCTTTTTTAGGATGATAGCATTACATAATAATAGGGGCAGATTTCCAAAGTCTTGATCAACAAAATGATCACAGAAAGACTTCTTAAATAATTCATTTCCATCTATCAAGGCTGACATGAGACAGCACTACCAAACAGCCTCCTTTTGACAGGGTAGTCCAATAGCTCAGTTCTTATTCATCGCTCCGCTACTGGCACAGGAACATTTGTGGGCACGTATCCAGGTCCCCAGGAAACTTGGAATGATTCCATGTTAAAGAACTGTAACTGTAGCTAACAAACCAGCTGCTGTATTGAGCTCAGAAGGAAGTCTTTGTAGCTGTGTGGAAGGAACTTAAGTTATTTGCATAACATCCAGCAGTCTTAGTGGGAAGGGTTGGCAGGAGCACAACAGCAGGGTAGGCATCCAGCTTTTCGTTTTTGACCTTATCTGTCACTGATTCCATTCTTCAGTGCTAGGGTGAGATGAAAAGAGAGGGAAGTGAAGAACTTGACCAAAAGAGCTGTACAGGTCTGAAGAGTACTCATGATATCCTGACATCGTTCTTTGTGGAAGTAATCATTTATTAAATTCAACAACAACAACAAAACAATCAGTTTACAATAAATAGTATCAACATCAGTGCAATATTTGTGAGTTGGTAAATTCTTACTGTGGAGAGAGAAAATCCTTAACAACAGATAACATGAGACTCTAGTGATATCCATCGCCATAAGTTAGTTGTCAGCCAGAACATGCTGTTGTACTGAGTTACAGGAATTTACAGAAAGACTCAGTCATGTTAAGAACAGGCAGATTTTTTTCAATTCGGCCAATTTCAGATTACGGGGAAAAAAATGAACATAATATCCTAAATATATTGCATCACTACTTCAAACATCACTATTTCCAATAAAAATCGATCTGCATTTCCAAACAGGCATTTCTTTAGTCTTCTGTCATACCAGCTTTGTACTGTAAAGAAAATAAATTCTCTATTAAAGTACTGTCTTTTGCAATGTACCTCTGTTAAAATACTCAGGCCATACTTCACCAAGTATTTAAGCTACCACCACCACTAGAGGAAAAAACATCTTTTCTTCTGGTTTTCAGCCTGTCTGCTGCCTTCCACAGATACAGATGTTTGTGAGGCCAAACAGTGAATCACATTGTGGATTTGGATTGAAAGTAAGTGGAGTGATAGTGTCCATCTGTTGCTCTGTCCTTCTGCCTCCCACCACCACCAGTCTCCAGTTTAATTTCAAACTTCATTAAGCTCCTGGTCCAATTCGCAATGTACTTTTGCACAAATGCTTATGATAAAAAAAGGGCTAACACAGGAGAATAAAAGAATGGAATTTTTGCAGGATAGCCTTTTCTTACCTTACATTTTTTCTCTATTTTTATGAGATTAATTTTTATTTAAAAATGCATGAACTAATGACTTCTATGAATTATTTTATGTAGGAAAGGGCCGGAAGGCTAGAAGATGTAATTCACCCTAGTTTCAAAGAAAATTGAATTAACCTTTAGTAAGAAGTTAAATATCTTTCCCAGTATGTGAAATGAAACTTTCTGTGTTCTCACTCTTCTATATTCTGGCAGAAACAGAAAAGATGATTCTGGAATAATTTAGTTTTCCTTCAGAGCTTTTATTTAGCAAAAGTTTTTTCCACTTCTGTGCTTGTATGAAGAACAGCCCAAGAGGAGAAGAGATGGCTCCAAGAAAAGCTAATTCTGGCCTTCCAGAACCCAAAGGGGCCTATAAGAGAGCTGGAAAGGGACTTTCTGCAGGGCATGCAGTGACTGGATGAGGTTTAGCTGTCTTACACTGAAAGAGATTACATATTAAGAAGAAATTCTTCATTATGAGGGTGGTGAGGTACTGGAACAGGTTGTGCAGGGAAGCTGTGGATCCCCTATCCCTGGAAGTATTCAAGGTCAAGTTGGATGTGGCTCTGAGCAACCTGGTCTAGTGTAAGGTGTCCCTGTCCATGCCAGGGGAGTTGGAACTAGATGATCTTTAAGTTCCCTTGCAACCCAAACCATTCTATGGTTCTTTGACCAATATTTTTTCTTTTTGTGTAGTGTTTTCATAAAAGTCAATGTGTTTAAAAATCCCACTTGCCACTTTTCAAGTGCTATTTCTCTGAATATGTCAGTTGTTTAAATAATCTTTTGGACTTCTGTAAGGAACCCATTTAATTGTCTCGTTTGTCCATCAAGGAATATGTATGGAGTGAAAGTAAGCTGCAGAGATACATTGTTATTGAAATTGTCAGCAATTTCTACTACCAGTCACGTAGAAACCATAGCCAATATGAGGGTGCTGAAGTCTAACTTGTGTTTGTTCCCTCATTACTGCAGAACTCTTCTAAAGTTTGCTGTATCAAACACAATTTCTGTTGATTTCTGACAAGCAGGAAAAAATAAGGTGTCACATTTTAATTTATATTATTCCCTTGGCCCTCATTTCATCCTTCCTCCCTTGTCCTCCAAGGAATTTTTATCACATTAAATCTAGGAGAAAAAATACTCATATTCTGAATTCCTCTTACTACCTCATCTCTTCATTGAAATCAAGGGAGAATTCATATTCCAAGCTAATTTAATCTGACTTCTTTTTAGTCTCTGGTAAATGCATATTGTCCTTTTTTGCAGCATCCTAAAAGATTGTTGTGTTGGCATTTTTGTTCAGGGAATAAAATCTGAAGAAGTACACTGCATTCTGTCTTGTCTCTTGTTTTAACCTGCTTTTATGCAAAGGATTAATGGATGACTTCTGCCTGCAAATGAATCTTCACAGCATGAGTCGTGGTCATTCTTAAGACTGTTGAAGAGTATTTTTATATCCTAACAGTTCCTATTTTGTAATCAAATTGGGGCTTATCAATAGAGCTACTATCTTTTCTTATTTACAGAACAGTTATGTTCTTTATCACAATAACTGAGTTAACAGTCTGAGTTTCCAACCAAAGGAATATAATATAACAGAAACAACTCTAACTGTTTTACAGAGCTAAATAATAGTTTGCACTCCAAAGAAAGGAATGTGAGTAAACCTCCCTTTGGGAAGAGAGAAGGGGAAGGAAACGAAATGCATTAATTCACTGAATTAATCATAGTGGCACAATTGCTTATTTTTAAAATATTATTTTAAATTGGGCAAAACACATCTCTCTGTATAAGGTCCTATTTGCTCCATATATTTAACTTACATTTTCTACGAGTCTTGCCCTAACACTCCTGTGGGCATAAACCATTTTCAAGAAAGCTTGGGAAAAAGTGTTTTAGGTGTTATGTGAACAAACCCCAGTGACTAGATGGAGAGTAGGCACCTAAGTTGCTGTCAGCATTGCAGGGAATCCAGACAATTGTCTCTGGCTGTTCTGCTTGTGCATGTACTGGGAAGCCCGTGAGAGATGGAGGTTCAAGCTGCTCACGTCCTGTGGAATCACATGAAAAACTGGAATTATTACATTTGCTGAGTTTTAAGGAGTCCAAGGATAGAGAATGATACAAAGCAAGTCACTTCAGGTCCATCTGGTTTCATGGGGTGTTATGTATATACAAGCAACAGTGGAAACTTACTGGTATTGAATATAAACATTTTAACATTCTTTTTTTTGTTTGTTTGTTTTTTCTCCTTATGAACAGATTTAAGAAATTTTTCTGGATTAATACTGAACTGAATGCATCTGAACTGAAGGAAATGTTTTGAGATTGCTCTCCTGACAGCAGTTGTACAAAAATGGTACACTGAGGTCCCTGCCTGCACCTGTGGGAAGACTGTAACTGTATTTTTATATCGCCGTTTATTGGCCCATAAAAGACGATGTAATAACAAATGTAACAGTAAATTTATGCAATAGTGGTGGTTCCCCTCCCACTGACTGGACATGAGTGATCAAAGGTCTTTGCAGGAAGATAAGCACAAGGTTAGCAGAACTTCCTCCAAGTTCAGGGAGTCTTCAAGAAGCATGCAATCGGATGATTATTTTGCTAGAAAACTTAAAGCCTTGAACGGTAGCATGGGTCCTCCTGTTTCTTCAAATGCCTCTAGCAAAGCTGAAAATAATCAAACAAATGGTACACCAGCCGTGCCTAAAATGGGTGTTCGAGCAAGGGTATCTGAATGGCCTCCCAAAAAGGATTGCTCTAAGGAACTGAGTAAAGCTGCTTGGGAAAACAGACCTGCAGCAAGTTATGAAAGTGTTGGCCCAGTACTTCCAAATGGACAAAATGACCAAAGTGATGAACAGCAAGAAGAGCTAGAACTGGAATTTACAGAGGGAGAATATTCAATTGGAGATCTTTTTGTTCATTCACCTCAAAGGGGCCTTCATCCCATAAGGCAAAGAAGCAACAGTGATGTGACAATAAGTGATATTGATGCTGAAGATGTGTTAGACCAAAATGCTGTTAACCCAAATACAGGAGCAGCTCTTCACAGAGAATATGGCAGTACTTCTTCAATTGATAGACAAGGCTTGTCTGGAGAAAATTTTTTTGCAATGCTGAGAGGATACAGAGTGGAAAATTTTGAACATAAAACCCTTGCTCCTTTTGGATTTTCTGAGTTTTTCCACTGTGATCCTACGGTTTCTCCGAGTCTACATGCTGCTGCACAGATTTCCAGGGGAGAATTTGTCAGGATTTCTGGGTTGGATTATATGGATAGTGCCCTACTTATTGGTCGAGACAGGGAGAAATCTTTCAAGAGGAGACTTAAGTCAGAAGCAGTAGAAACATCTCTGTTCAGAAAATTGCGAACAGTTAAAAGCGAGCATGAAACTTTTAAGTTTTCATCAGACCTGGATGATAGACTTGACAGAAATGTTCGTTCTTGGAACTGTCAGAAATGTTTTGCACATTATGATGTTCAGAGCGTTTTGTTTAACATAAATGAAGCAATGGCTACCAGAGTAAATGTAGGAAAAAGAAAAAATATCACCACTGGGGCTTCAGCTGCGTCACAAACTCAGATGCCGGCAGGCCAGGCTGGAAACTGTGAATCTCCTTTGGGAAGCAAAGAGGACCTCAATTCAAAAGAGAATTTGGATGCTGATGAAGGCGATGGGAAAAGCAATGATTTAGTATTGAGTTGTCCTTACTTCAGGAATGAAACTGGTGGGGAAGGAGACAGACGGATTGCACTTTCTAGGGCAAATTCAGCATCTTTTTCTTCAGGTGAAAGTTGTTCTTTTGAGTCCTCTCTGAGCTCCCATTGCACAAATGCCGGTGTTTCAGTTCTGGAAGTACCAAGAGAAAACCAGTCCATTCACAGAGAGAAAGTGAAGCGTTACATCATAGAGCACATTGATCTTGGAGCGTATTATTACCGCAAGTTCTTCTATGGAAAAGGTAAATTTTTCTAATGCAACTGTTCTGACATATCCATGCATTAGATTTAAGTTGTTTAGTAAAGATTATTTTTTGTTTTCTTTCTTCTCTGTAGAGAGACCTAGGTTTTCCAGAAATCCTGAAACTCTTTCTTGAAATTAAGTGTGTTATTTTCTCTCAGGGCAAAGCAGTGGGTTCTGTATGGTCATACAATACCTGCGTGAGTTCATTAAGTGATTTAATGAAAAATCCTGTAAAATAATAGCATGTAAGCTAACTTCTCCAGCCCAAACTTTCTTGATCAGCAGGAGGGAAAAGTGTCATTTATATCCAGTAAGTGCATTGGAAATACTCATACTCATAGTGGAAATAATCATTTCCTAAAAGATGACTCCAAAAGAACAAGTTTTGAGGCTTCTGACTCTTTTCTAAATTCAACTGTCTTCAAGCATGTATTGAGGCCTTTCTCATTGTATGCACATGTAAATATTCCTTAAATAGAGAGCTTCTGATATTGTTTAGTTTTTCAGCTTAAAGACGGATGTCTTATGCCTTTCTGCTAGCCTTGTACCCCTTTCTTTTAGGATGCGTTCGGTCTACAAACGTGCCACGATACTCTTGTTAGCAGAGTAATTATATTGGCTTTAATCATTATTGAGATAAACTGTTTCCACTTTGTGATCAACTTTGATCGTCTGCATTCAGTACTGGCTTGTGCAATGTGGGTGAAATCCCTGGTTGGGATTGAGAACACCCAAATACCCACATGTGTCCTATTAGGAATTACAGCTAGATCTTCATGCTTTTATTAAAAGAAGAAGTCTGCTTCTGTTTTTAAAAAACTGTTACAGCCCAATTCTTGTTCTTGAAATCGTGCTTCCTCTGCTTTCCAACTATATTTGAACGTCAGGAAACAAGCACAGTACCGGTCACTCCTTCCTCCTGTAACCCTATAAAAGGGACTCAAAAGAGGATCCTGTACAGTGCTGGTCACGATAAAATAGACACTGAGAACATATTACCTGTCAAAAAACTATTCAAAAGGCAAGGAAGAGAAGAATCAGGATCTGTGATGGAAGAGGAAGAAAAAGACCCGGAGCTAAGACAGGCAGTAAATTCACCGGTTCAAAATGGATTTCAAGCTAGACAGGTTGTAAATTATATAGAAGGTGTTGAGGGAGTTGGAGTACGAGAGAATGAAGGGGAACTTTTCACAAAAAGGTGGCACATTTTCTGAGGGGCAGAGAGAAGAGAAGATTGGTATTCACAAAAATGAAAGGAAGACTGTCAGTAGACAAAGGTGATGGCAGAATGGGCAGGGGGATGGGGCAGACAAGAATTAAGCCAGATGAAAGAGGACTTGTTTGTGAAGTGCTTTTATCTTGGATGAGTTACAAGTGCTGAAGCACGGAACACTTGTCTGAAGAAAACTCTTGTCAGAGAAATTACAAAAAGAAAATGCAGATGCATACTCAAAGCCACTTTAAATACTATATTATAAACAAACCTAATGACCTTTCTGGAAAACTGGTGTGAATGTAATTAGTTTTTATTAACTTCTGATTTTTGTTCTGAAGTAGTATCAGAGTTTCTCAGAGTTTTATCCCGCTTAGTATAACGCTAGGAAACTTGAATATTTATTAATTGTTCTCTAGGTAGAGTTCTTCAAAAGTAAATATGGTGTGATTCATTTAATACCTAGTAATAAATTGTTACCTTCTCACCTTTACAGTAGTATGTAAGCCATGACCTGTTGTGCATTATCTTTTTATAGAGCTGTAACAGAAGCTACATGAGAGATATCTGTATTGAATGGCTTTTACAATGCAGCAAGTCAAGGCAAACAAGCTGATGAAACTAAAATCTCAATTTTTACTATCTATTATCTTAAGGGATCAAGCACATAAGGAATCGCCACATTAATTCCAATTGAATACAGTATTCACCTAAGCAAAATTTACTGTGGATAGAGGAAATAATCCAGACGTTTTGCACTGGGCACCAAAATGTCTTGCTGCTGGCCTGAACTTCCATATTGAAAAGAAAAGTTGACATTTATGTTCATACTGGCTCTGCATGATGCTCTTCCATGACAGTGAGCTCTCCTTGCTGATTTTTTGATTTAGTTGTGCAGTTTAATTTTACCAAAATCATTGTGGAAGGATGAAATAAAAATTTAGGAAACAATAGTTACTTGTACATACTATCACTGATTTCTCTTGCCTTTAAGAAAATATATATGAAAAAGAAATAGCTTTCTGAACATTTGATTTTGTTCACAGTTTTATAATTGGCACTTGTCAGCATACCAGTTTTATTTCTGTTTTAAGATGCATGGAAGAAACACCCTGGCATGTGTAGCACTAATTATTCCATTCCCTTTCAAGAAAGACAAGATTTGGGATTCAGTGTTTTCTGAAATGAGTTGTAGTTTTATACTGCATATTTATAAGCTTTGTAACTATTGTTAAAATCAAATCCAATGCAACTGATATAAAATATGTTGTGTTTATTGAATATATCTTCTCAGTTTTCAGTTGAGAATTGTAAAAGCTAGAATATATTATTTTATCTCATTGTTTTGATTATCATTGATTTGTCCATTTCCCCTCGTGCAATTATCCTCAGAATTCCTCCAGACTTGTTTATTATTGCTTTTTATTGCTTTTTATTTAAGGGATGCTTGCAACCATTTAATGCTACTGTCTCTATCTGCTCATACTGGATTGAAAAAATGTCCTAAAAGAAATGCACAGGCTTAGCAAGCTATTGGTATTAACTCAGTTTTTTACAATTATGACTTTTGTGTTAGAAGAAAACTTGACAACTATTCCTCAAAATGAAAACGTAAAAAAAATTACAAATATTTTACTATCTCTCTAGATCTCAGCTAGAAAATAGCACTTATTTTCTTCTTTTCTCCCCAGCTGGTTCTTTTAACCAACACAGTTAAATGAGCTTATTGAGTTTGTACTTTCTGAAATTACAAAAAAAAATGCCTTGAATTAAAAATATTTTCTCCAAATCCCAGAATATCAGTAGCTATGCTATTCAATTTACTTCAGCTTCATTACTTTTCTAAAACTGGTTTATCTGTTTTATTTTTCATGCATATAGTGTGTTTGGGTTTGTGTCCTTCATGTTGTACAAGAAGTTAGTAGGTATCTGCACACACTTGTATTTTTCTGGTCAGTAATACTGCAGCCAAGAAATCTAGTAACTACACTGTACTTTTCTAGATTTACATCAAAATGGAAAGCTCTAGATTTCTGAGGCGTTTACATATGTCAAAGCCTGAATTATGCAGCTGTGGGGATGGTTTATGCTATTGGAAGTCTTGGACCTCTGAATTTCTCTCTCTCCCCCCCTCTCTCTGTCTTCTCTGTGAAGTCCTGTTCTATTTGATAAAATTGCCCATTCCGACTCCAAGTTTTAATTTAACACTGGAAAGTCCATAAGGTGCATTATTTATCCATGCAGGTAGAATTCTCAGACTGGCAAAGGAATGTTTTGGAGAGCATGAGCAGATAATTTAGATTCCAACAAAAAAGTTGTAATGTGCTGATGCTCATTTTCCTTCCACTGGGAGTTGGATTGGAACCACCTACATACTTCATAGATAGACTTTTGAAAGACTACTGGAAACCTAATTTAAACTTGACTAGAGAAATAAGACTGTTGTTATGTAGAAATTACTTCTTTCTTTTGTATCAATTCTGAGAGTATGGGTAATTTCTTAGTGAAAGACATTTTGCAAAAAACTTCTTTACTCATTTCTATAAATACATTACTTAAAAAAAGTATCAAACTAGCTAAAATGCTAGCAAAATGCAGTTGATTTTTTTTTTTAATCCAGACAATCTTTAAGGAGAAAATAGTCAATTAATTGTTACTTAAAATATGGGATTATAGCATAAATTAGATTGAAAGACGTTTCTGGTGGCCATCCAGTCTAATTCCCTCTTCAAATTTCCCTTAAATGTAGGTTCTGAATAGGTTGCTCAAAATCTGTATCCCTTTAGCTTTTTTACAGTAACTAAGGACGGAGATTTCACAATCTGTCTTGGAAACCTGTTTGTGTTGGATTCCCCCCCCACTCAGAGACTGCATGTTGTGGTAGTTGCATATTGTTCTTTCACTTTGTACCTTCGAAAAGAGTCTGTTTCTCCTTTCTCTACAATCTCCCATCAGCTCATGGGATCCAGCAGTTATTTCCACTGTTAATCTGCTCTTCTCCAGATGCACAAGCCCATTTCTTTTAGCCTTTGCTCGTCTCTTATATTATCCAGCACTCTAATTGTCTTCATAGTTTTCTTCTGGATTTGCCCCACTCCATCCAAAACCAGACACTGCTTCCCATGTGGCCTCAAAAGTGCCAAGCAGAAGGGCAGGATGTTCTCCTGAGCTGCTGCAATGCTCTTTCCCGCAGTGTGGTTGCCCTCCATCTCTGCTGGGAGGTTCTGCTGCCTGCTGGGCAGCCTGTGCTCACAGGGTCCCCAATCCTTTTCCACAGAGAGGCTCCTGAGGCAGTGGGTCCCCAGCTTGTTATATGGGCTGGCTGTGTTCTGTGTGCAGGTCTGTGTTTGTCTTGGCTCTTTCAGTCAGTTTTCTTCGATTGTCAAACTGGAAGTTTGTTTTAAAATGTCAGGTTGAAAACCAAGTAGTTTAGGAGTTGTTTCACATGCAGCTCAGCTCAGCAGTAGCTGCTTCCAGGGGAGGAGGAGAGTGGGAGGTGAAACAGCTGTAGGACTCTACTTCTGTGGCTTTGCCCTTGCCTGCTTTTGTTGAAACTGCAAGGATTATGCATTTCCATGTCTGCCCTGTGCACGTATTCCTGATTTGTTAAAAGCCTGCTAATTATCCCCCTTCCTCTGTGGCACCCATCTGCAGTTCTAACCTCCAATACATGAACTATTCTTTTAGAGCTTGGTCGTGGACAACAACTTGTTGAGGATGCACTCCATTCCTTCATTTAGATGATGTAAAATCCTATTAAACAATAAAACCTCCACCATCAAATTCTGGAAAACATTCTAGTAACTGGTTTCTGTCCACCTTGTAATTTGCATGTCCAAACCAAGTCTTTTAAGTTTAGCTACACAGATATACTATGGGAGACTGTGTGAAAAGCATTGCTAGAGTAGAAGTGGGTGACATTTGCTGCTCTTTCCTCATCCATAATGCCACTCACATCACTGCAGAAAACAACTGGATTGGTCATGCATGATTTGCATTTTTAAAATCTATGCAGGCTGTTTCCAAGTATCTTTTTGTCCTTCATGTGCCTGGAAATGTCTTCCATGAGAATTTTTTCCTTAATCTCCCAGGGGACTAAGATTTATCGTGGCTGTTCTATGGTTTCCCAGACCCTCCTGCCCTTTTTAAAAGGTGGCTGTAACTACTCACTGTGACCTTTCAGAGGTGATCAGGAGGAGCCTCAACACAGGTTCTGTTTGGTCACATTGATTTGAGTGTGTGGTCTCCTTTAATGGTCTCTAATGTGATCTTTCTCTTCAGCCGATAGTGCTTTACTCTCCCAGACTGGGCCAGTTGCCTCAAGAATGAATTTAACTATTCATCAAACACTGAAGAGTTACTAGACACAGTTTTGCCTTCTTGAGACTGAGTTGCTGCTTTAAATGTAAAATTGTAAATAAGAATTTGTTTGAAGACTCTTAGCTTTTATTCACGATTATACGTAGATACAGTTTCTCCAAACTAGTTTCCTATAGAATGAAGCAAAAAGATTAATTTTGTAGTAAAAAAAATGAAAAGAAAAAATCATAGTAGCAGAAGTTCCAGTAATTTATGTGATATGAGTGACCATTTTGATCATAGAAATTAACAATTGTGATTACGTGTACTTACTGTACAGTTCAGAAGATCACCAGCTGGTGTATTCACAGACCTCATAGTTCAATTACAAATAATCTTATTTTCCTTGCTGCAGAGATTTTTTTTTTGAGATTTGATGAAAATTTTCTAGGAGATTCATACTTTGCTCTTATCTCTTTATTCATTCCTGTGCAAAAGAGCATCAGAACTACTTTGGAATAGATGAAAATCTTGGACCTGTAGCAGTCAGCATCCGGAGGGAAAAGGTTGAAGATGCTAAGGAGAAAGAAGGATCTCAGTTCAACTATCGTATAGTTTTCAGGACAAGTGAGGTAATGTTCATTCTGTAATTCTGCCAAGCAATGGAAAAGTTGACTTAGAGCTTAGGATACTAATTGTTTGTCTGGGGGTACATTGTTAACTTTGAAAGTAAGTATCTTAGTGGGAAAGGATGTCTCTTGTACCATTATTAAATGTAGTTGCTCCTGAAAACAGTTTTCCTTTTCTGTACCACATAAAATTTTTGTCTTTTTGAGTGAACACCCAAAAAAAGGTAATTTGGCTGAAGAGAGCTGCAAGGTGCAAGCAAGGGAACAGATGTTAACACAGTTAAAAATAAGTGTGCATCAGACTCCTTGATGTTATGTTTCTCATGATAGAAATGAAAGATTAAGAAATATAGGAATAAAGGGAGCTGTAAAATACGAAAACTAGTATAATGATGTATTTGTATTTTTTCATTTTGTTTCAAAATACTTTCTTGGAAGCTTTTTTGTGGCATGTTTCTATGTACTTCCACATGGATGATTTGCAGAAGGACTACTAATATATTAATTAAATAATGGTCTTATTTGAAAGAAGAATTTGTTTGTGGTTGTTGTGTGTGAAGTCTCGTAACTTCTATTTCAAGCAATTTAATATCTCTGGCTAAATAATTTCTTTATCACAGCAACCACCTTAGATTTGTATGAAAACACACAATGTTATTATTACAGCAAGCAACTGTAAATTTTTTGAATCCTTAGGATATGGAGAAGTGTTAGCTAGACCTCCTGATAACACTGGGCTCTTGTGCTTTTGCAAACAGATGTAAAAACAGATATAGATATAATTTTTGTTTTCAGTCTAGGTTTTTCTTATAGCCAAAAAAAGGATATCCATGTGTGTATGTGTGGAGAGGTGATCCAGGTGACCCAGTTCTACGAATGTATTCTTTTTGTCAAATCCAATGAAGATAAAGCAGCAGGGATTAAATAATAGGTGAATGGGCTAAGTAAAGCTGCGATTGGCTGTAGCTTCTCACGTGTCCAGCCTCACAAATAGACTACTGTGTTTGCTAGGGTAGTATGGCAAAATTAAGTATTTTTAGTTTACTGGTATTTTTCATACTTTCCCCTCCCCCAGAAAAGGAATATTCTTAGCAATTGTAATAAATTGTTAACATGCTTCATGAATTTCTTCAAGCAAAAAATGTATTTGTCACTTAGACAGTGAAAGCTTGTCTGCTCTTTAAAAGTTATTTAGTTTTTTTTTTTTTTTTTATTGGTTAAAAAAGTTAAAATGATGTTTTTCTTTCCATTTCTTTTTGCCATGCTTTTGCTAAAACCTGAAGTTTTTATCTTTGGGGTTCAGAATATTAGAGCTAAAATTGTTTTGTGTGTTTCACCTTTACTACAGCTTACTACACTTAGAGGAGCAATTTTAGAAGATGCTATACCATCCACTGCTCGTCATGGCACGGCAAGAGGTCTGCCTCTCAAAGAGGTGCTGGAGTATGTAATACCAGAGCTGAGCATCCAGTGCCTGAGACAGGCTTCCAACTCACCCAAAGTACCTGAGCAGCTGCTTAAACTGGATGAACAAGGGGTATGTAGCACATGGCCTTCTTTTTAAAAACTGCTCCTTAGATGAGGAGAAGAAAAAAATAATTAAATGTTCTGCAGAGAATGCCAATTAACATGGATCTGTAATGCAAATCATTCCTTTTTTTGGTTTTAGAGAAACTTGTCTGTTTTCATTGACAAAATGAGGTTTGCTTTTCTAAGCAAATTCTTAAAGTACATTTCAGCTGAAGGAAATAAATATTGGTCTAAGGAGATTGTCTTTCAGTGGCTGAGTGAGAGATTATTGAGTTCTAACATCAGTAAGAAGGGATTTTCACAACTTGTATTTGCACTTTATTGTATACAAATGTGAATGCAAATGAAAACACATCCAACACTTTATTAGTACTGTCTGTGGGTAAGGAGGCAAAAGCATGTTGTATCTTAAGTCTCTGCATCTAGAATTTATGGTTATTTTTTACAGTACCATTTTATGATATGCTTGCTGTATTCTTACTAGAATAGAATCGTTCTGTATTCATAAAACTAAAATTGTGAGTGAGACTAATGAATTAACTGCGTGGCAATAAAATGTTCAAATGGCTTAAATTTTGTGCAAAAATGGTAAGGTTTATTAGGGTCAATAAAAGTGAATCTGCTTCATTCAAAGCTAGTAGATAAATTTATGCTTTCTGAATATTTTGTGAAGGACACGCTTGTGATGGTTTTTAAATCATGGTTTTTAAAAAAGTTTGTTTAAAGTGAAGATTTTACTTTCTGGGTGAAAGTCAGTAGCTATCTGTTGAAGTCCAATGCCAGGATTGACCCAGCTGATTATGATGGTGCTATTGTTAATTTCTTATTGCCAACTCAGTTTTGAATTTAACGATTGCGTCTAACGTTGGTGGTGTCTACCAGAATTCCTCTTTTCTTGTGCCTGTAACAATTGCTGGAAACAAAGCACATGTAGAGGAATAGAATTGGCTTTTTTTTGGATGGATTGTTGAGCTATCCTTTATATGTTAGTTTTAGTACTTTTGTTCACATTGGTGTTTGAGGATGGTGTTAATTTTACTGAATGTTGTTATTTTCTTCTGTGTTGGTCAGTTTATTTGTAAAACAATACAGGGAAATCAGAGGCACTGAATTCTGAATCCAAGAGTTCCTGACGTGCTCTTGCTCTCTACTGTTTGAGCTTAAGAGTGAGTGTAGATTAATGTAGTAAATAATATTCACTCTCAGAGGGGCAGTATGTTAAAGGCAGTATTGATTATGACTGTGTTTGATCTGATCTGAATATTTCCCAAACTCACTAACAGTATTTCCCAAAAACTGGAAATGGAGATTGTCCATTGAACTGACCAAAGTGATTCTTAAATCATCTCCCTATTTTGAGAAACAGCAGTATATAGCTCTTCCTTTTATTTTGTGTGATCTGTTCTGAAATTCAGTCCTATTATTAAATGGGCTGTCACCTGACAAAATGTTATATTAGTGTATCTTATGTACCACTTATTACAAGGTAATTACTTGAACATAGAAAGCAGTGCAAAGAACTGGCATGAGATCCATTTGTGGTTTTAATCCTTTTAGGTACTTAATGCTTTCAGTTTATTAATCAAGTAAATACGAAAATAGTTATGCTTGGCAGCTGAAGGTGATGACTGGTGGAAATATCATAAATTTAAAAATATTAATTATGATCTAGAAGATTAGTACTGTCACCAGAGTGATATGAATTTTGTCTAATGGAGTATTAAATGTTTGCATAGTTCCATAGCCAACTGAAGACTACTTTGATGTTTTGATTTCATTCTCTTCCTGTTTGATAATTTTCCTGTGAAATCTAATATGGATTATGGAGGAAACATGTGGCTAAATTTTATCTCTAAAAATGACAGTAGAAACTAGATGTAGATGGGATGGTTAACCTAATTTAAATACATAAATAGCCTTTTCCCAATTTATTCTGCCATATCATGCTCATCATTAAATTCAGCTCTAAATTTGCAAGAGAAGTCAACATTTTATCTGCTACTGTTGTTTTTTTAAGCTTCCTCCAACTTCCCCCTAGTTTCCCTTTCTAATTTCTGCTAATGGGTTTTTATTGTATATTCTTTTTGGTTCCCCTCACATCTCTCTAGGAATGCTCACTTGTCTCTAAGCTATAGGTTGAAGTTTAAAAGAGAATAAAGAAGTTAAGATTGGTTGCAGTGATATTTACTGCATCTAATCTCTTGATGTTCCTAAAATCTTCACACGGTGGAAGTCAACAAGCTGTTGTTACATGGCAAATAATCTGTGCAAAAATTTGACAAGATGCCAAGATTCAGTAGTGATTGATTCTGACAAGAACACAATCATTTTGAGTCAGGAAGGGCTGCTATGCCCCTTCAATGCATATCACATACACATACCTAAGTAGCTAAATGGGTTTAGAAGCATTTTTGTGGTGTCATGTTATTAAATTGTTCTCAGTGTAAAATATAACTATATTTAAAATTTCTGAATTGGAAATAATGAAAACAGAACCATGTCTGCAATTATTTGCTTTAAAAGACTTAAATAAGCATGTGGTACCATTTCAAAACTGGCAAACTTCATCAGTTTTAAATATTCTGATGGTTTTTTGTGCCAGTTAAATGCATGACATAAGAAGATCCTGCCAAAGCTTGTTGAGTTATTTCTCTTTTAGGCACTGACATTCTAAATGAACCTTGATCTCTGCTTCTGCACAGCCACCATGATTTTGGCTAAGAGTTCTTTTATGCAAGTCTTCCAGTTTCATAGTTGTGAAGGGTTCTAGCACAGGGGCAGGAGGTTCAGATTACTGCAAATGAGGTTGCAGCTTGTTTAGCAATAGTGGCTTTTTATAGTATTGACTTCGTTCAAAATTGTATAGCTTGTCTGCCCACTAATCCCAATATTAGTTCATGTCTTGCGCTGGTGAGTCTCAGAACCTCATTTTCAGTGTCTCTTAGCTCAGTGTTTAAACTGTGAGATGTTAGATTTTTCTTTACGATAGGTGTGTACTTCACTCCTATTTGGAATATTACTGATATTCATGAACAAATGCAGGAATGACTAGCATCTGCAGAATGAAAAAGTGTGACTAGACTGAATATTTTGCCCAGGTGCCTCTTTACTCTTAGTTTTTGTCCCTATTTTTGGTGGCTCAATATAGCATTTTACTTCTCTACTTGTCAATTCTAGTGTGATGTCAAGGAAATTAACTTGAATCCCCTGTGGTTTAAGTTAAACTATTTGACACAGGACTGGTATAGAGGTGACAGTGTGGTCACCATCCTTTAAAGTCTCTGCTGGGATGTGTCGAGTAACAGCACTGCTTCCTGTAATCTAATGTTTGTGTGACCAGTTATCTTGCAGTTTCCTCCATGAATGGTTCATGCTAGCTTTCTGCTGAATAAAATAGTCACGAGTGTGCAGTTTGGAAGCTTTTGTTAAATACCTAACTCTCTTTGAAATGGGGGTCAAGGAAGCACTTGCCAGCACCTAATGCCAGTCAAAAGGAAATGACAGGAGCAAACCAGTACCTTCACCCTGCCTTGTTCACATTCCATTGGTCTGACTCAGGCTGCTCCTACAAGTGCATCCATAACCCAGAATCCTTGTTTGTCTCAGATGGTCATCCATCCCATTCCACATCAAACTAACAGCTTCTGGCTCTTCTGTGTTCTAGGCTGGCCAGGTGAATCCTTTTTGGTGTCCTTACTAAGCCTGTTCTCCTCTCCTAGCTGCTCTCTGGTCAATGGCATTCTGCCAGAGCAGGTTCCACAGGAGCTCCCCCCTACACAGAGCCTTGATCTCCTTACGACTGAGGGGAAGCAGGCTGTGTTGTCACCTTTGCTCTCACAGAAGCACATCCAGCCTTTGCATAACATGCATTTTGGACACTAACCCTGGAGTTTGATTAAGAGAGGTCTGCAGCTGGAGAGTTGATTTGAGTCATGAATACAGATAAATGTCTGAAGGGACTCGGGTCTGAATGATGGTCTCCGTCAGGTTGTGAAGCTCTAGAAGATGTTGGTTAAGAATAATAGGACTAATCCATCCATATGGAGGTTTCCTCTTTTTCAGGTTAAGTGTGCATAAAAGCTAAGAGGAAAATGATCTGTTCAAGAAGTAATGATCTCTCTTTATACCTAATGTTCTATAGTTTTTCTACTTTATTTTTAAATAGATGTGATTTATCTCTTTAATGTTCCGTAACTGAGAATCTGTTTAACAAAGCTATTTGACTGCAGTCTAATTTCTTGTTTTAAGTATACTTTTAAAAATGGCAAATAGGCTTTTAACAGTGAATGATTTTATGAGGAAGGCAAAAGATTACATGTAATAAAAATTAATGTTCTGAGGGCCTGTTTTAACTGAACTGCAGTGAACTTTAAAGGGTAAAAATGAGGGATGATGAAGTCACCCCCTTTTAAATCTGAGAAAAAAGACCAATATACAAATATTGCCAATTAATTTTTTTTCATACTGTAGCATGAAGTAGAGTGTGCTTTTATAGATAACAAAGTGAAAAGTCTTTGTACTGCTTTTTATCTGTGTTTGAATAGTGCCAGTCCAGTTTTCTTTCAAGAGCTGGAGGATGTCTTTTGTGATTTTCATTTTTTGGTTGGTTTTTGTTTGGTTTTGTTTTTTGTTTTCATGCTGTGGTGACTTAATTTCTCAAATCAGAGCACATTTTTTTTTTACTTTCAGATGCCTTCTGTCAGGGGTTATAACAGTGTTGTGTTTTATTTGCTGATACTTATTCTAGTATTGGCTTTCCTTTGCTTCTGTAAATTTTCCTTTTTTTATTTATTTTTTGATTTCAGCTGAGTTTTCAACATAAGATTGGTATCCTTTACTGCAAGGCAGGCCAAAGCACAGAAGAAGAAATGTATAACAACGAGATGGCAGGACCAGCTTTTGAAGAGTTCCTTGATCTGCTGGGCCAGAGAGTACGGCTAAAAGGATTCAGTAAATACAGGGCTCAGCTAGATAATAAAAGTAAGTTATGCTTCAAGCTATGAGAGAAAGGGTAATTATACAGCTAATCTTCTGTAAATTGTGTTGTCTTTTCATGTTCTTGACTTTGGGTTTTGAATAATAATAAGATTATGTGGTAAATGAGGAAGATGAAGCATGGTAAGAGCATGTGTCAAACCTTTTCTGAAAGGTCATTTATGCTTTTTCTGTGGCATTAGGTAGAACTGAAAATCAAAGCAATTTATTTCATTTGTTTTCATTTAGTTAAAATCATACTACATGAGTAATATTTCCCCGAGTACACTTTAACATCTTACTATTTCAAAGGCAATAAAAATATATGTATTTCAAAATATGGAGTAATTTCCCTTATTTCAGGTAAACATACATGCTTACTTTTACCCAACATACACAAGCAGTAAAGTTTCCTGGTTTCTCACACATGCACAGTTAGCATGTCATCATTTGTCAGTTGGTAATTATTAATCTGCCTCAGGTCTTTCAGTTTCTCTAAGTGCAGTAGTATAAAAAATTTAAATGTACAAATTGGTAGGATTTTGTAGCAAAATAGGAACTGAAGTATTGCTGTTAAAAAGAAGTCAATGATATGTTAAGACGCTTCTTTATTAGCACTGTTTTCACTGCCCTTAAATTTAACTTAAATTCATTCTTTGTTTAATGATAATTTTAGCAGGATTTTGACAGCTGATCATGTGAACTGTGATCTAAGGGTATCTAGTTATTCATCTACTTCATTTTAACGTGGTGTCAACATAGTATAAGCACCACATTTATTTCCAATAATATTCTTGGCTTTTTGCTTAAATCCATGCTTGTTTCCCTTTAATAATTCAAGCCTTTTAGAGACTATTGCATCCTATTTCAGCACAGAAGAATAACAAATCATTTTTCAAATTAATTTGTAGAAATATGTATTAACTGTGCTGTGGATGTCAGACTTCTGGAATTAATTGATAAACAGGGATGAAAATTTGAAAGGAGTGAGGGATATTTGGGTTTTCCTTTTTTTCCCCCAATCAGAGCATGACTGAATGTCACCTAGAAAGTCGTACATATGAAAATAAATCCTGGTCTGTCAGCAAATTCAGTTTCTGTATTTGCTGTGCTTCAGTACAAACTTGCATTGCTGATCAGCATTGTGTGTGTATCAGTCAGTAACGTGATTTTAATGTTTTGCAAAGTCTGTGTGCCATTAACTATATTGTCCTGTCATAGTGTGTTCTCATTGTTTGCAGCAGGCAAAATGGAATTGAGAACTCAAAAAGATACAGTCTTCAGTATTATATTAAATGTAAAGTACTGGCTGAAGTATCACATTTTTGTTATACTTGTTTTTAAATATAACAATGCAAGAAGCATTACTGTGTGTCATATTGAGACTTAGATAATGCATTATTCTGACTGCCTGCAGGTTCAGAGAAGTGTGATAATTTAGTCTCTGGGAGCTATATTTTGGTAGACAAAATGTTTCAGTAATAAATCTTGCTTAGTTCTTGTAGGAGTCAAATTTATTAAGTTTTTATATTCTCAAATGCTTGACTAGCTGTGAGGTTTTTCTCAAAAAAGTTCTCTTTTTAAAATTTTATTTTAAAAGATTGTTTATTTAATATTTGGATAAGTAATTGGTCCATTTCTTATGTGACAGAGAAAGTAGAATGTGATGAGTTGCCCTGTCTGGCAAATAAGCCCCCACCTCTTGCATGCTCACCCACCCTCCAGTTTGTGAGTCGAGATTAAGAGAGTTCAATGAGAGAAGGGAAGAAAGGAAAAAAAAAATCCCCAAAAAACCCTCCAAAACAAACAAGAAAACAACCACAACTCAGTACTACATCAGTCAGGCAACCGTACAACTGATGCAAAGGCAGTCACTCACTGCCTGCCATTAGCTGACTGGTGCCCAGCCATTCTCTGAGCAAGAGCTGCCATGAAAACACTCCCCTTGCTCCAGTTTTCCTGCAGAACATGACTTCATAGGTTGTGGGATATATTTTTGGTCGATTTGATTGGCTGTCTCCTCCCAAACCCCAGTCACCCCAGCACACTCCCCAGGGCAGGGGACAGAGTGAGGGGCAGAGCAGCGCTGGTGCTGTGTGTGTCTGTTTGGCCCCAGCTAAAGCCTCGGTGTGTTACCAGCACTGCTTTGATCACACACAACACACAGCAGCACCATATGGGCTGCTGGGAAGAATTTTAGCTGCATCCAAGCCAGACCTGATGCAAATGTCAGGAACATATGGAATGTATTAACTCTACAGACTCTTTTCTGCCCTTCTTTAGTGCAGTTTTAGTGGCATGCAGTTCCAAAGCCCACGATAAAGAAATTAAATGAAACTTTACCAATTCAATACGATATAATTTGTTTTGTATATGTTTTAAAACATATCAGTCAACTAGAAATGGGAAAAAAAAAGTTCTATTGTTGGAACATATTTTCCCTTTCTGTCTCTTCAAAACTGGCTTTCTAAAATGCCACTGAAAGCTTAGAATGGAATTAGATTTTCAGCTAAGATTTTGAAATAGACGAGTGCAATAAGGTTTCTTTTTTTTTAGCAACATTTAAGTAACAAACATCAGTTGAAGTTATGCTTTTTATTTCTTACGCAACTGTAATCTGTGTTTAATTAATGAAGTTAATTTAATTATCATCCAGAGAGATGCACCCAGTAATGATATGAATGTACTCCTAGTTGTGTACACACAAATATTTTTAGATCTAGGGCTGCAGATAAAGAAGTGTATCTTTATAAACTTTTATATACTTTTAACTGGAGAACTAACATGGCTAATTGGTTTAGTTTTGGAACATAGTTACTATTCAAAGCAAATCAAAACTCCAAAACCTTAAACAGTGTGTTAAAGAGTGTACTGGAGAATATTTATTCCTGTAGATAACATAAAATTATGTTAAAAAATAAGTGAACATGGAAAAAGAGAGGAAAGGTTGGTACTTGACTCAATAGGGTGTTCAATAGCATTAAATCTTAAACTTTTAAAAAGTTCATTGTACTTACTGAAATAGTGTGTACAAATTGAAGAAAAGGAATAAAAAGGATTACTTTATGACTACAGCGTAAAACTCATTTACTGTAAACATCACAAAATGCTAACCATTCGTAAACTTTCTAAATAAAATAAAATGTTAATTCATATAATATGTGAAATTTATTTTAATAATTTTCAAATATATGTATTATGCACATGTTTTATGTTTTAAAAATGTCTGATCTGCAACATGTGTTTTAATGTTAAATTTGAAATAGCAAGTTCACTTTTGCTAAAGTATGGATCTAGTCAATTTTTCTTATTAATGTTTAAATAATGAAAATACATGTTATATAAAACTACACTCAAGTATCTAACTATTTTGGGGGTTTTGTGATATACCAGTATATTTAAAATTAGTTTATTTAGGTCTGAGAGACGGCAAACTCCTTGGTTTTTTTCTGCACGACACATATATGTCATAATACACAAACAGACTAGAGCTTTAGCTGATGGAAATGGGTTTTGTTAAATCGTATAAATATATAAGTTGCTTAAATAGATTTGAATCGCAGCATGCAGAGAGGTGTCCTGAAAAGTAGCATGAATGTTCTAATTTACTGACCTTGCGATTAAATTAATTTTCAGCTGATTCAACAGGAACTCATTCCCTCTATACTACCTATAAAGATTATGAATTAATGTTTCATGTATCAACAATGCTTCCATACATGCCCAGTAACAGGCAACAGGTATGTTTTTTTAGCTTTTTGTTGTCATTTTACGTTATAAATGTTTGACATTGAGTGGTGGGATTTTTTAATAGTATTGGTTGAAAACTGACTTGTTTTAAAAGAAGTATGACTCAATTATATTTATTTTCTTGAAATATTGTAAGACGTTAGAAGTCTTGTATTATTTTTATTCTATATAATTCAGGAACATATCCTGTTCGTTATATTATTAAAAGGCAATATTGCCTCTGGAGAATGAGTTATTTTCAGTTTGGACTGAATTCACATCTTATATATGTTTTAAACGTTGACTGGAATGGATCTTGAAAATAGTCTTATGGTTAAAATATGCATGTAATAAGAATCTTTTTTTAAAAATTCCACTTAATCCTTGTATTACAGATCTTGAAATGTTTATTAATGTGTGAGCTTAGTAATAATTTTAAACTGTATCCTTCAAGGTGTCTGTGAAAACAGAAAATTGCAGTGTATTTTCCTTATTTCTAGAGAGTTCCCTTTGCTTCTATAATAATTCAGAATGTCTTCAAAGCATTAAGGATGGCTAAAAACCAGCACAGCATCCAAAGTGTGCGGTGCACCAGTAAGGTTACTCTGTCTTGCCTGTCCAAGATATTTCTTGGGACTTAATTAAAATGTACAAGCACATTTGGTATAATATATCAGTAGTCATGCCTAAAAGAAAAGCACTAGGGCTGCTCATAGATCAGACTGATGGTAGTTGGTAACTTTGCGTGCCACTGCTCTGTGTTCTTCCAGGTATGCAGAAGTAAGTGTTGATTTATTTAGTTAGTTTTGGAATATTCTCGCCTTGCCATGTGAGTTACAGTCATTTCAGCCATTGTGGAAGGCTGTCATGAAATAAGGATGCTACCTCACTTTGGTTTTGAACAGCACACAAAAGATGCTTGCTGATTGATTGTTGAACCATATGGGAGTTACATCTTTCATGTCTGTCCTATCAATAGGTCTTGTGTGAGCAGAAAGCGATGCGTCAAGGCAGCAAGAAAAAGATAAAAGTACTGAAATTCTTCAGAAGGGATAAATAGAAATAACAATGGAAGAAAGTATAACATGTTATGTGTTTTAAATAATCAGTGCATAGAGCTCTGTACAGTTTGAAAAGCTGTTTCAAGTGAACAGATAAGACATTACACTTAGTATTCAGATGTGGTTTAAAGAAACTAAACTAGGAATCAAAACACAAACTTTTCACCATATGAATAACACTAAGGTTAGATGACTCACTTCCTAAAATGTGTGGCTTTTAGGAGACAGAATGTTCAGCTACATCAGACACTTGACTGTGGCATAGCTAGTAATCAAGGGATTGGATCTTCACCACTGATTTCAGATTGTTCTGCTTCTCTAAACTTTCAGTTGCATCTTAGTACAAAACAGGATTAATTTAGTAAACGCACTTGGAATTGTTCTGTCGTAATCAGTCTAACAATCTTTGACTGGAAATTCATGTATATAGGGAAAACTGTACCCTATTAAGATGATATAGTACACTGAATGAGCTTGCCTTAAAAGAATAAAATCAATATTTTCATAGCAAATCACAGGCATTGACAGTAAATATGGCCTTACTTGGAGTTTATTACTTTTGTTGTCTTTCGTGAATTTTCCTTGTTTGTGAGAACAGGATATCCTCTTGCCATGATGCACTTACTTTCATAGTTTTTTGCTGTTTGTCTGTCAGCTTCACTGCTGTGTTGCTCAGCCACCCCTTGTTACTGTCCTTCCACTTCTTCCTGTGCTTTCTTTTCATTCTTACCATTTCCTTATGTGTCTTTCTTTATGGTCAGGTGCTGATTCTTGTGTACAGCAAAAATCTTTCAATTTTAACTCCATGGTTTTCCCTAGCAACAAGCACTCCTTTCCACAGTGTCTTAGTAAGCTCTCATCATTGTCCCTTTAAAAGGTTCAGTATTTAGCAGAAGCACTATGTTGTTATTCATGGATTTCTTGGGATCAAAATAATGTGGCAGTTTTCCAAGTTCAAGCAGTACGCCTTTCTGAAGACCCACCACATTATTTTTCAGGTGATGAGATCTATCAGTGTTTGCACAGCATGTACACTGTCTTAAAGAATTGTGACAAGTGCACCCAAATTACTAGAATTTAGCCAGCCTTAATGTGCAGAATAGATCTAAAATAACTGCTTATTTTTTTTTCCTCTTATTGTTTCGTTTCAAAACACATTATGAAGTTTCTTCAGAGTTTGGCTCACTGCATAACTAAAAAGAAGTTAGAGACCACGGTAAATTTCCTGTCAGGTCATGTGAGGAATGAAGCCCCCCATTGAGTAGTTATTTTCTGCTAGCATATTATGAATGTACTGCCTGAGGTTGTTGCATCCTTTCCCTGTGTCCCTTGTTTGGTAATGACTGGGCAGGGTATTCAGTCACTCCTCATCATCTCTGACGGTGACCTTCAGTGAGCAAGCACTGAGCATTGCTTGTGTTCCAAATACCTGTGAGCCAAAAACCAGGCCACACCAGAACTGTTTGTTGCTTCTTCCAGGATATAACTACGCCCTGCTTGGTCCCTGATCAGGACATCCCTCTAGTTTTAGAACCAGCAGGAGATCCAAAGAGCAAGGTAATTTTTATTTTGGCTGCAACACAGGCTGGGAACTTTCAAGTCAGCTGCTCCTTCCCTAGGACGGAGAAGACAACCAGCCCTGATGTGGCCAGTTCCTTTTCCTGTACTGGCCTTTTCTTCAAAACAGTTCAAGGCTTTCCCCTTAAAACTTTACCTTTGCAATGTCCCTTTCCAAATCATTCCCTTGCAAGTTTCCTATTCACACATTTGGAGTCTGCTTGTGTACACGTGGTCAGACCTGATTAATCAAAATCTGTTCAAATATTCAGTTTTCACCTGGTTTTATGAAAACTTAAAAATGAAACAGATATGCAATAATGAGATAAGCTTGTTGCGTTTCACTACTGTTAAAATAGTTGGGTAACAAGACCTGTGGTTATACTAAACTCAGTTGATCAAATCTGTTGAAAGAGCTTTTGCCATTCATTTCTGGGTTTGGTACTGGCTAAGAAATTGAAAATAAACACAAATTGAAAATAAAACTTTTGAAACCACTTATTTTAGAAATGTACTAAAATAAGTTTGGAGTTTTTCTTATTTGACTCTTAACACTTCATCATTTAATTGAATGGCGAGTATATTTCACTGCTATTTCAACAAGAATTCCTTCTTGTTTTGCAGTTTGACAGAGCAATTAATCCTGCAGAAGTGGGTAGATATTTAAGGTTGAGACCAAGTTGTTAATATGCCAAGTTTTAAGACAGTTTTTTTCCTTCAGAGATGCATATCTGAAAATTGAGAGTTTAGTCACTAAAATCTGAGAATTCATATAATAACTATCATTTAGTGCAAATAATTTTAATCTAATGGATTCTGCTTTTCTAACATATTTTCGTGACTGGACTTGCCTTTTTGTGTCTTATGTTCTTACATAACATTACACTGTTTTCCTTTTGGCTGCCTATCATACTTGATTAAGTTTATTTTCAAATTCTAATATGACAATGATGCTTCCTTACTGCAAGTAATTTCTGTAATCTCTGCACCCAGTTGAGAGTTCCTATTGTGCTCAACATTGGCAAGAGATTCTTTAGAGTATGTTAGAAAGGCAGATTAAAAAAAATAGTTGTACAACATTCAAAACCCCCCAATCCTGAGCAGACCTCAAAATGGGAGAGGAAGGGGAAACTGAGAACCTGAAAAGAACACCCAAGCAAACTAGGAGGTAAAAGTTGGGAGAAAAATCTAGGCTATAGAATGGAAAGTAGAAAAGGGTTTCTTAAAGATAATTTTGCTGAGTTCTGGTTTCCTTCCATTCCTTTTTCATTTTCAGTATGCTATCCTTATATCACATTTCCCAGACAGATATATGTTCCCTCCTTCTTCTCCATTCGATACTTTGTTCTTTTCCTGTTCCTTTATCCTATCCAAAGCACCTCTTTCCATGTTCCAGATCACCCCCGTTTAGTTCTCCCCACTTAAGAAGTTCTTTGCATTTTGATCCTCTGTGCACAGCCACAACTGTGCTTTGCCTTTTGCATTGTGTTGAAGTTGACTGACCACTTTTGCATGACAACTATTTATAAGTGTTACACTGGTTTTATTTTAAATTGAAGAAGTCACTAAGATCTCTACAGTTGTGGTAAGGTTCTTAAAAAGAGTGACCTGTCTTTCTATTTCTGTTTTGTGCCTTGTAGCGGTTTCTGCTCTTGAAAAATATCCTAGGGACAGGATATGGGAACTGCCATGCTTTTAAAAATCTTTGCTAGTAAAATTTCAAGCATTTCTAAAACTTACCTCCAATTAAGTGAATGCTGTTCTTGCTTATGCTATGTATGATGCCAAGCAGAACCTCCTAAAGGGGTCTACAAAAGCAGAAAATATTCTTGAAAACAGGGATTGTCTTGAAAAATAAATATACCTTTAAAGAGGATTGCTTTTTCAATTTTATAATTTACTCTCTGGAAAGGTATAGGCATGAACCACTGTAGCAAGAACAAGTAATTGGGCACTTAGTGGTATAACAAGGGCAGAAATTAATCATCTTATACCTCATAATTGGAAGGTTGCTTACAAATTTAACTGAGTTGTAAATTCCAACCTGTGAGATAGTAATAAATTCTAAACATTAACTTGTACTGCCCTACTATGATCTGATTGCATGGCTCACTAGATGAGCAAATTAAAGTACACCTGACACACTTAGTTCTGTGATCAGTTCCTTGTAGTGCACTTCAGTATGCAAGAGGCTTAAATGGCCATCTTAAATGGCTCAAGTAACCAGTTATTCTCATTTTAGTCTTAAAAACCTGAAAACTTGACTGAGCCACATGACTTACCAGATACTGTTTTCTGTTCCTATGTCTGTTGTAGAGTTTCATAAGAAGTCTTATTTCTTTATCTGTATTTGGGATTTTGATTATGTTTAAAATAATATAGATGTACTTTGTGCTTTAAAATTGTGGCTTTGGCCCTTCTTACTACCTTCAGAATATCATTCTTTATGTTATTTTAAGGGCTGTAAGGAAATACACTTCCTGGTTCTAGGCTTTAGCATGTGCAACTTTGCTTTTTATTGTTGGTAGCTGAAATACTAACTTCTAGTGGAACTGGAAAAATGCAAAAAAAAAAAACAAACAAACTTATTAGAAAGATTCTATTCTGTGAAATCACCTTGATAGAGAAATTTTTACTTGCTTTGTCATAAAGTTTTCAAGTAAATTTATTCTTAAATCCTTTTTGGTGACGCTTGAGCCAAGATACAGCTTAACTGTCTTTATGCAGTTAGTTGACAATGTCTTTGGCAGACTTTGGGTAAATATTTTAAATGTAGCACCTGGTAGACTGCTTTTTTTTTGTCTGTTACCATACAAAATTTGAAAGTTACAATATTCTTCCATGAAGAAAGTAAGCATCATTTTACTGTGTTATTTTGTTGGGGTTTTTGGGGAGAATGAGTAATAGTCCCTTATTGCTGGCTATGTTTTGCAATTTTTACTAAATTTAGCCTATAACAATGATTTGGTGCTTTAAATTAATCCTTAAATATATTTTGATGATAAAAGCTACCAATTTACAAGAACAAATTTTTAATTAAAGACTTCCTAATGATTGTTGTTTCTCTGTGAGTCTTGATTCTGCTCCTCAAGTATGCAGTTGTTAACATTTGTGATGGATCTTCATGATAATTTTTTTTTTTTTAATTAAAAAGATCATAATGCTAAGGACAATAGTTAATAGTATTGTGACATGGAAAAGAGAGTTTTGCTGAGACACAGAAGCAAGATTTTTAAGGTAGAGACAAATATTACACTGTAAAGAGGGAACAAATGTACAATTTTCTGGGTAATGAGAAATGTCAGGTGATGCAACACTTTTTTATTAATGAAGTGGTACATTAGTAAGAATAAGAGAAATATATTTTTCTCATAGAATAAAATATAAATGAGCAAAAACTGTGGAGAACTAGTGTAGGGATGTGAAAAAATTCACTAGTATTTTTGTGAACTTAGCTCAATTTCCTTTCCCTATATTTTTGCAGTTCTGATATCCTTTACATGTTGTTATTCATGATGCAATAAGTTGTTTCTGAAAAATTATGCTTTATTTGTATTGGTTTGGATTGTTTGGGGTTTTTTTTTTTTTCCTAAGATGATGAATTTGTCATTTTTTTTAGTAATTAATTTTTCAATGCATGTTTCTCGTCTAGCTGCTGAGGAAAAGGCATATAGGAAATGACATAGTTACCATTGTCTTCCAAGAGCCAGGAGCACTTCCTTTTACTCCAAAAAATATTCGTTCCCACTTTCAACATGTGTTTGTCATTGTCAAAGTGCATAATCCTTGCACTGAAAATGTGTGTTATAGGTGAGTAGAGCCTTATAACTATTTAAGTTTGTTACTAAGACTACAATGCAACCATGTTTTCTAGATGCTTTGTATTTCTTTTAGATATTATGTGCTCAGTTTTAAAATTTCTGCTGCACTTCCTGGGAGTTTGAAACCCCGGTGTCTCCCTTGCATACATATAGAGTTATGGAGCACAGTTTGTAGACTCAAGGGGGTATGTGCAGAACTCCATTTTGACCACAAAATGGCGATATTCCAAGTTAGTGCAAATAAGATTTGCAGACACACCAATAGAAATTAATTTAGAAATTGTATTGCATGTTTCCTTTTTTTAAAGAAAGTGATTTAAAGTATTTCAGAAGGTCCTTTTACTTGTATGAATCCCTGAGTATAACAGTATGACACCAGGATGAGTCATAGCCTTTAAGCACATGAATGAGGACTTCTGGAGAGTGGAAAAAAACCCCATAAATTGCAGATGATTTTATCAACTCTCACATTTAAGTCACTGCATCATGAATTTTAGCAAGGTTACCAAGGTGGAAACACTTTGGTAATTAATTGGTAATTAATTGGTAATAAATAGTGATAAAGACATGAAGCATAATTACATGGGTTCATTTATAAATGTTATTTGTTCATAGTTTAGAATGAAATTAAAATACATCATGAGCGTGGGTCATATTACTGTCTTTCAGCTGTCTACTGGAACTTAAACTATCTTTCAGGACTTGATTTTATTTCAGTAACTGTTTTGTGTTGATTAATACATGACATTTCCTAAGTTGTATTTTTCTTACTATTAAACTCTATCTGTCATTCCAAACTTGACTGTATATCAGTCAAATAGTAGTTGAACATAATGTGTACAGTATTCTGAAATTTTTTCAGATGAAATATATTATGTATGTATCAATTAGAGGTATAATTATATCAATTAGGAAATATTCCTATTTTTCTTACATTTTGCTGCAAACTGTCTAGATGAAGACTTGTGTTTTCCAATTTTATAAGCATAGAGTAAGCAGCTTAAACAGGTGGAGAATGCTCCATTATAGTCACATTTGCCACCAATATTTTTTCATTGAATTCACACTTCATTGTAGAAGAAGGTTTGAGGATAAAAATTAATTCAGTTTCAATTTTTACATTTCTTAGTTTGAAGACGATGCAACTGAGTGACACCTGAAAATGACAGATTTACATAAAAACAATTTTAAAAAATACTTCTCTCATTTATTTTTTGCAATTCATTTTAATATTTATTACATTCAGGAAAGGAGGCATTGACATTGAAAGAAGTTGTCTTTGATATTTTTTGTTTTAGTAAGGTACCTCCATAATATCCTTTATATACGTAAAAGAAGAAAGCCATTCTAAAACAGACAATCCAATCAGATTTCTTTGATGTGTCTGAAATGTCTGCAAATTGGCATGTCAAAGCTGTACTTAATTGTGTAAACGGATTGCAGAGATCACAGTTCTGCTTATCATCTGATTTTATTTTTGTTTAGGGAATTAATAATTTTGTTGGCTTGTTGTTTCTTTTTTTTTTCCGTTTCCAGTGTTGGTGTTTCACGATCAAAAGATGTTCCCTCGTTTGGTCCACCCATTCCCAAAGGAGTAACCTTCCCCAAGTCTGCAGTCTTTAGGGACTTCCTTTTAGCCAAAGTTATTAATGCTGAAAATGCAGCACATAAGTCAGAAAAATTTCGAGCCATGGCCACAAGGACACGTCAAGAATACCTGAAGGATCTGGCAGAAAACTTTGTCACCACAGCTACAGTGGATACTTCAGCCAAGTTCAGCTTTATTACTTTAGGGGCAAAAAAGAAGGAAAAAGTGAAACCAAGGAAAGATGCACATCTATTCAGTGTTGGAGCAATTATGTGGAATGTGATTGCTCGAGACTTTGGCCAGTCTGCTGACATTGAATGTCTCCTCGGAATCTCCAATGAGTTTATCATGTTAATTGAAAAGGAATCAAAAAATGTTGTGTTCAACTGCTCCTGCAGAGATGTTATTGGATGGACATCTGGATTAATGAGCATCAAAATATTTTATGAAAGAGGAGAATGTATTCTTCTGTCTGCAGCAGATAATTGTACCGAAGACATCAGAGAAATTGTTCAAAGGCTTGAAGTAAGTACGGTTTCTAAACTGGAATTCCAATTTTTTTATGAACAGTTATTTGCCTACATCTCCTTGGAGATGTAATTAAAAAATGTTCTATATTCGTAGTTCAGGCGTGTTTTTGGTCTTCAGAGAGCATTACAAATAGTAATCTTCACAACAGCATGTGAGATAAATGTTATCAACCTGTTTGTCAGGGGTAAGGTTTCAGATACCATTAATCTGATTACTTGCCCAAGGCCATGGATGGTTCCAATGTTGAAATCAGGACTGAAAAGCTTTTGCCACCTCTTGCTGTAGCCTGTTCTCAAATCACACCCTTGTAGGTAGAAGTATCATTAGTTTAAAAATATATAAAATTTTAATGTGTAAAATATACTTTGACTTTTTGTAATAATCCGTGAGAATATTAGTGGAAAATTTTCTGTAAGTGGTTCTGCTGATTTCTTCCTCTGTTCTGAGAAAGTGCAGGAAGCAAAGAAAACTACACCAGCTAATGCCAGTTTTAACAGCTGACTGGATAAAGTTTTTCAGACACTTGATGGCCATGTCAGTAACTATTGATGGCCACTGTCCTGTGACTGTTTCAGTCAGTCCAAATGAAATGACGGTAACTCCAAGGTAAAAGTGCTGATGCATCTAGTGGCTGCACTTCACTCTGTCAATCTTGGTTTAAGTGATTTAGATGGTCTTAGGGTTTTCTTCTCTTAGAAAACTCGGCACTGAAAGGAAATCGGACTGCTTACAATTTTCACACTGAAACAGTTGGATTGCAGCTGATGATTTAGGGCCTCTCTAGTACTACAGTCTCATTTAGCATTGCTCAATATCATGCTCGAAATAATAACTTGCTTCCAAAGTACACTTACTGTTTCAAGAGTTGAATGTCTTTAAACTCTTCTTGCCAGTGTTGTATTATCCTTTTCAATTGAGGTCTTCAGTTTCACTTTCCTTAGACAGATGTTTCCCTTCTAGAAAGTAGTGCTCCCATTAGGTCTTTTTAACACTTAACACAAATAAAAAAAGAGATTTAAAGTTCTAGTGAAAACTTCTGTTGTCATCAGGGACAATGTTTTTGTGCTATTTTTCACTTACTTGGCTTTGCAAAACCTGGAAATAACCCATGTTGCTGAAGACAGATCTTTAAGATTTGGTAATTAAAAACACAAAATTAAATTTTTATCCATGTTTACTTTACTGCTTCCTCTTTATTGTGGCCAGATTTAGGGTTAAATAATGAAAAATTTGTTTTAAGTCTCAAATTTAGTATCAGTTATTACTAAGGTTACCAGAATATTAACTTCAAATATCTATTCCAGTGAATTCTGACTGCCTTTTCTTTTCCTGCTACCTATCCAACTTTCATACTAATTAAAAGAGTTAACTATCATGATTTCTTTTAAAACATTTTTCATCCCTGTTTCATGCCTCATATTTTCCCCTGCTTCTTCCTCTCTTTTGAAAGCTGCATATTGATGTAATTTTCTGGTTGGTTTATAACATTGGATGCTTTCTAGTATATATTTGGTATAGAACCATTAGAAGCACTAAAAAGTATTTAAAACTCTGATGCCACACTTAATGTGCATACTTTAAAAACCTTTCAAGTTTTTAGAAGACAGCTAAGGTTAACAGCCATATGTGCCAGCAGATGCTAAACATGAAAGCTCAAACTGTGATGTAATATCAGTCTTCAGTGACCAGATGATTAAGCCTTTTCAGTCATGAATTAAGGCATTTCTTAAATCCAGTGAGTAGAACATTGCAATCACTAAATGAGATTGTCAAAGAAATAACTAGGCTTTATTGCCTGGATTTAAATCATGCAGGTTAAAAGGACACTTATCTGAATATCCAGATTAAGAAAAGGTGTAAAAAGCTGGCTGAGACCGTGATTTCAGTTTGAATTGAAACAATTGGTGCAGGACTGAAAAAAGATCTGTGTGTTGTCAGTCTAGACAAATTTGTATTTGTAGCGGAAAGTATCTAGTTATAGAAAGTAGAAAGAGTATAGAGCAAACTATAGATTAATTTGGAGGGTTGTGTTGGAAGGTAGGAAAAGCAGTGATTTTGAGCTGTAGGATAACAGAGAATGGCAGGATGATAAAAGATTCAATGGAAACACTGAATGGATCTTTATATAAGAATCTGAGTTGACAAAAATTTTCTTAGTATCCTGTATATTAAAAAAACTCTCTTCACTTTATTCATGGCACATAGAGGATCTCTGTCTTTTAACTTTCTCTGTTTAAAGTGCACTCAGAGAAACCAGCTCTTAGTCCATTTGTGGCCACAAGATCAGTGAAGCTGTAACCAAGTCAGCAGAATGATGTGTTTAGAAGTGGAGCAGCACTACGTTTAATGGGACATTACTATGTAATATGCAGTGTTTCCTTTAAGGGAATATCCACTTGGGGAGGACTAGATCTCCTGGAGTACTTCCCATTGGGAATAGATGAGTCTTTGGCAGGAATCTTTATCTTTCTTATCTTTTAACTTTTGAATATTTAACTAACTTGGCGAAGAGATTTTGAGGGCTCTGAGCTGGAGAAATCCATATGCTTTGGCTGATGCATTCATTTTGCAGTAGTCTGTAATTTTGACATAATGATAAAGAGGTGTCAGCCCCCAAAAAAGAATATTATGTAGTTTAAGAAGGATAAAATTCCATCCCTCAGCTGGGCTGCTGACTGGAAGTGTAGCTAATGAAGAGCTGAAAATTTCCTTTTCACTTATCTAGTTCACAAATTATGAAAGGGGTTTTTTCTCACTGAAATTTAGTCATAAAAGAGTTAGGTTAACAGTATGTTAAAATTTCCAGTATGCTATATAGTTCTAATAATATATGCAGAGTTACAAGCAAAATAGAAAGTTCTATTTTAAAAGGGAAGTTTCTAAAATACACTAAAACCTCAGAGCTGAAACATGACAGAGGAAATAGCTGCTTTGATTTTGTTATGAAAACCCAGAACCTGACTTTGTAAACAAAGCCTCCAGAGTACATTTTAGACGTTTCAATAATGACTTTCACATTTTAACTTTGAAACCTACATCTTCAGAAGTAACTGGAAAGATTATGAATCAAATTTTCCAGGCAGTAATTCTCAGAATATCTGATTCTTGCAATATCTTCAATATTTCACAATTCACAGAAAATTATTCCGTAATAAATGAGGGCTAATTGTATTTCTTTATCTCAGAGGTTAAAAGCATGAGCATAAACCACATCAGCAAAGTTAAAATAACTCATGGGTTTGTGGCACTTTGTTCTCATGTGTACAATTTCTAATTATTTTCTGCTGAGTGACAGATATCCATATAGAAATATTCTGTAAAGAAAATAATGCTGTAAAACTTACTAAGGTACCAAATCTCATGAGCTGTAGTCCCACTCCCTCATCATGCACCCTTGAATCAGGTTGGGCTATTCTGCTGTGGCAAGCACACAGTAAATTAATAAGCTAGCCTGCCTGAATTCTGACTCAAGCAGGCAATGGAGAGTAAGAGTGACTATTCCAAAATAGCCTCCTGAATTAAACTTAAGTCATAAGAAAACCTTTCCAGAGATCTGTCCTGCACAGGTGACAGTAAAGAACACTAGCCTCCTATCTATTTTTGTGATGCACACTAAACCCAGCCATAAACAGCATGAACCCCTTTGTGTGAAACAAGGTAAGGTGTGCTGTGGAACTGCTCTTAATGTAGTGTGGGAAATATTAAAGGTAATAAGGCTTTTAGAAATCTGTGAAAGCAGGGCGCAGAAGCAGCAAGAGCTGAAGAATTTAGAATCAGCTGTAACTGCAGAGTTTGAAAGTAGGAAAAGTTAAAATGGT
>VZSR01003807.1:2555324-2638949 GCA_013398615.1 Brachypodius melanocephalos | reverse complement strand
CTGTTATGAGACTGATGGTGCAATAAAGGTTTGAGGAACTCCCAGCAGTAGTCGTGTCCTGTTCATGCCCGAAGACACAGCACAATGTAGCACGACCTTGGGAAGATCCCTTGGTCTGTATTGTAACACATGCATTTCTAAAAGGCAGGTGTTTGCCTTGGTGGAGTGTAGATGGGAGATCTTTGATATGCTGTACAGAGATCTTTGATAATATTTCACAGTGGTTAAGTTTTTGTTCTAATTGAACTAATGAAGGTAAATACACACTAATTTTGTGACACTGACAAAATAGGAAGGCTGGGGTGACTCTCAAACTTCCTTGTAATGTGGGCTAGAATTTTTTCTTCTCAGTGTGGTGCCATATCCCAGCTTACAGGCTGTTGTATGATTATGATTTACATGGCAAAACTGTTGAGAAGTTGTTTCACAGTATATAGGAATGGACCTGCTTAGCAAAATCTGAATTTGAAGGATTTTGGCTGCTCTGTATGATGACAGTTACTTTTCACTGAATATGGGGAAATTAATTTTTTTGTTTCTAAGTTTCCCAGTGACACGGAAACTCTCATCCCATTTTAGTGATATCCTCATCTAGAGATGGTGGTAGTTAGGAATCTGCCTAAGAAGCAAAATAAATTAATAATTTCTTAATTGCTATTTTCTTGAGGAAAACAAGCTGCTAGAACTGAGGCACTTCAATTTGGCTTGTGTTATATCTTGGGTTTAATACTGTTTAAAAACAGTACTTACTGAATAAAAAATGCCTGCATACCTGCAGTCAGCCAAAAAAGAATGAAGTAATTGACAGGGCAGCGTTTTTCTTGCTTTGTGTTTTGAAACGAAACCAGCTGTAAAGTTTTCTGTTAGATATAAATGGCATTGTGTTAACGTTGGGCAAAGGGGAAGAACTTGACATGGGTCAGCTGCCTGCCTTGGAGGTGTAAGATTTTTAGTGTCATGAAATGTTTTGTTCATTTTGTTTTATGCAGGAACCTTCATTCAAAGATAAATGTTAATTTAATTATTGTTTTAATGTTAGTATATTAAAGATCTTTAATATCAAGGCTTACATGACTTTAGAACGTTTGTGTGCCCCAACAATGGCGTAACAATCTGGTGCATCCTCAGATAGTGACCAGAGGATGCGAAACCACGGAAATGACCCTGCGGAGAAACGGGCTGGGCCAGCTTGGATTCCACGTGAACTTTGAAGGGATAGTGGCAGACGTGGAGCCCTTTGGATTTGCATGGAAGGCAGGCCTACGGCAGGGGAGCCGCCTGGTCGAGATCTGTAAAGTGGCTGTGGCGACTCTGACCCATGAGCAAATGATCGACCTTTTACGCACGTCGGTGACAGTAAAAGTGGTCATTATTCAACCACACGAGGATGGAGCGCCCAGAAGGTAAGGAGCACCAGCTCTCAGTGTAACATTTGTGTCTGTTTGGGTTTGGGGTTTTTTTGTTCTCTGCTCCTGCTTAAAGGATGACTCTTTTATTGAGGACCTTCTGTAAATGGATATTGTCAATTGTGTTGGGTAATAATATAGTTGAGGCTCTTAAAGCAGACATTTTCCCAAAACCCATATTGACTTGTTGTAGAACATAAAATAAGATCCTACAAGAAATTAATGGAAAATTTACTTTTATATGATTTTTAAGAGGTAGGAAGTAAAATTTAGTGTATCCTGACTGAGCTGTCCTGAAAGCTGATGTTGCTACTTTTATTCCATGCGAGAGTTTTATGTTTTAATGCTGAATTTAAAAATGTGGAATCCTTTTCATGAAATCGTACCTTGTCCATCTTTGAGATTTCTCCAGCTCCTGACTATTGGATTTTTTTTTTTTTTTAATATTGAAGTTTAATGAAAATAGTGAATTTTTCTGGTCATACATGGTAACAAGTCTTAGATTTCTGCTCACTTTCTACAGATATCTAATTTAGTCACATTAAATGGTGAATTTATCATTTAAAGCAGAGAAATCTTATTGCAACATGAAATATATGCTCATGCTCAGAGAAAGACTGTAATAACAATCATTACAGTGACTGTGCCAGTGTTTTCAGGGATGAAATGCATTTTTCTTTCATCAGTGTTCCTTTTTTGGTGACAAAAGACATTTTTCTCTGTTTTTAATTGAAACCTTGTAACAGTGTGACTTTATTTCTCACACACCTTCTAGTCAGTGTTAATTTGGCTCATTCTAAATGAGAACTGTACCAGAGTAAATTTAATTACTCCTCTTCTTGTAGCAGGCCAGCTTTAAGTCTCTAGTTGATTTTTAATTCAACAGAAAAAACATTAGATGTGTTGCTTTTGGCAAGACAACAAGCAATAAAATTTTACGTAGCATGCAGCCCTGTGAAGTGGATGCCAACTGTATACGAATGCTGTTTAATTGGTGGCAATTCTCCAAGTAGTCATTGGCCTGATGTATGACACACAAGGGCTGTCCCCTGCCTCAACCTGCATTGTGATGCCTCCCTTTCTGAACAAAATGCCTGTGAATGTAGGATACCACCGTTTTGCTTAGTTGGATAGAAATTTGCAATTAAGCCTCTCTTTGCTTAGCTTTGCTATTCTCACCATCTGCTTCTGGGTATGAATTTTCACTGACTTGTTTGGTATACATTTCCAAGCTGTTTACAGAATATGAGCCTAATGAGCTGATCCTTTTATATTGAAGGTAAAAATGTGTATTTTATAGGCCCTGATAGAAAAATACAAACCGTATGAACTGCTTGTATTGTCTTTGATATAAATCTTCTTCTAGAGATAAAATGTTTAAATCACAGATCAGTGTGATACGTAGCACCCAAGTCTGTGTGTAGGAGGAGTTTGAACTGAGTGTTACCATACTGAGGAAAAAATCTGCAAAAGCTCCTCTTCATAATTTTTTAGCATTTTAAAAATTGTGACTAATTACTAAGAAAAATGAATTTTTTAAAACTATGTGTCTATTCTAAATTTCTTTTAAGGATGTTTAAATTTTTTTAGCTTCACCTTTCTAGTAGGTATATATATATATCAGAAATGCCTCTTTCTTTCAAATAATCAATTTCCCACAGAAAACTGCTCATTTTCCCTTGGATATCCCCAAAAGTATGATTAGTGGTTTCGACTGTCCAGTCTCTCTCAGCTTTTGACCTTGCCTTTTTGCAGTGTTTATAATCTAAACAGAGCAGACAGAAAGCAGTTATAGACATTTCATGACAAGTCTGAGAATTTCAATTGACAAATACGATCTTTGACTTTGTAAAATATGTTAATGAACGAGAGAAAAGAGGAGAGGGTGGAAAGGGACAAATCACCAGAATTTTGGGGAAAAAAAGATAGCCTATCACTGCTACTAACTAGTTAAAACTTGTGCAAACCCATCTCCCTGTCTCCTACTCAATTGCTTCTCTTAGCCTTCTGGCGGTTCTTGTCACAGAAACAGAGAATAGCTCAGATTGGAAAGGATCTCTGTAGGTTTAGTCCAACCCCATTGCTCAAAGCAAGGTCAGCCAGAGCAGATTTCTCATGGATATGTTCACTGGGTTTTGTATATCTCCAAGGACGGAGATTCAAAAATGCAATATTTCAATTTCGGTAGGCAATCATCCTTTCAGTAAGAAAAGTTATGTGTACTTAAATGGAATTTCCTGTACTTCAGTTTTGCACCTTGCCTCCTGTGTTTTCACTGGATACAGTTCTTAGTCTGTCGTCTTTTTTCCTTAATCCCTCCATTAGATATTTTATATGCATTGATAAAGTCCTTTCTGAGCCTTCTCCTTCCCTGGCTGAATGACACCAGCAGTCTCAGTCCCTCCTTGTGTTTCAGATGCTCTTATCCCTTAATCGTCTTTGATCTTTTGCTGGACTTGGTCCATATGTTCGTGTCTCTCTTGTACTCTGGTATCAGGTTTACTCAGAAATTTACAGGTAGTAGTTTTGGATGTAAAACAGGAATATCTGGAGAACTAAATCCGTTTCACCTTGGCTTCGACAAGAAATGTCCCTGTCCTTGGAGAGTCCACGCATACCTAAATGGGATAGAATCAAGGCTCTGTGAGTGATGGCAAACACTTTCTTGTGATAAACATTTAAGGCAGGTGTGACAACTTGTCAGGAGAGAACTTTTTTGTATCAAGTAGCTGTAATAATTATCAAATAACACTCAAAGCAGACATACAGATATTTTTGTCATATTTGGAGGTCCATCCATCCTTGACCGACACATTACAAATGTCTAGGAGAATGATAAAACGCAGGAGAGAGCTTTACGTTTATGCTCCAGTACTTATTGCTCTTATTCACAGCTGGTTTTAGAGGTTTTCTGCTAAGAAATGATGCATCAGACTATCTGACATATGTAGGAAAGTATATTTGGAGGCTGAAACAAGTCCCTTGAAAGTTTGACTCATCCTACAAAGTATATGATCTTCTGGCAGTTGGGTAGGCTTTTCTTCTCTGTATTTCAGCCTGGTTTCTCAGAGCACATACTGGTGGTTTATTCTCTTGACTTTGGTGTGGTGGAGGGGTTTGTTAGTTTGTTTGGGTTTTTTTAACTTAAATGCCATAATCTAGGGATTCAAGTTCAGCCACTAAGGTTTTGCCCATAGTGCATAGAAACAAAAATACATTCATCTTTGTTTCTAAAAGGATCAGTTGCATTAAATACGTGCATATGTTTACAAGAATATGCCTGTCTTTCATTTTGTGAGATAATCAGCTAATTTCCACTTCTTGAAAGACTAGTTTCTGCTTAGTTTTGTCTGCCGGGTTTTATGAATATAAACCAATGAGGAATTTCTCTCTGGGTTGCTTACTAGTACTGGTTCCTTGCTGGGATCAAATTCTGAAGTGAGTTTACACAGATTGGACATGAGTGCCATGGAGTGTCTTGGGAGTTGTATCCTTCAAGTGAAAATGAGTTTCAAGTGTGCATGGGTGTTTCCGAAGCAGTCCCTTGAAAAAACATCAGCCGAAGGAGAGATCTTTAATCAAGTTCTTGATTTTTTTTTTGTCTGTTAGCTTACCCACAAATAATCGTCAATCCATCATCTTAAAAGAAAACTAACAAAATGTAAGTGTGCACCCACTGAGAATAAGCTATTAGCAATAAGCAGTTAACAAGGATTTTTTTTCCTGCAAAGTGTCTTGTATTCATTTGTTTCAGCATGAAAATAAACTATTTGAATGTTGAAGGTGCTTACAAAGGAATGTTACAGGGTGATTAGGAAATTACAGAGGAAAATTCTGCTCGATAAATGTCTTCCATTACTTAATGTAGATCCTTCTACTGAAGTCTTGACAGTAGTATATGCAAAAGCAATCATGGAATAAGACCTTTCATTTACTATCCTGTAAAATTAATGAACTTGAGACAAAGCTCCTGCTGTTTTCAGTTTGCTCCAGCAATTAAATAATCATGCACAAATTGATGCAGAAATCTAAGTTATTTGTGTGGCATCAGACTGATATGTAGATAGAAAGAAGAAATTGCTATTTAAACCATAAATTTAAATGACAAAGCGATATTAGAACAAATATGTTGGTCATTGTTTTCAGATCTGAATAAGTATTCTTGTCATATTTGTTTCTGTGCTAGGTCAGTCCCTTCAGAATTGTTGATTTGGGATTATGTGCATTTGAACTGGAGAATGATGATCTTTCTGATTTGCTTTTGCTAGTGGTGTTGTAGCAGTGTTCAAGAACATTGAATCTTTAATCAGCCAAATCCAATCAAGGATTTCAAGCACTTCTAAATCTATTTTAAACTGTAGATTTTGCTAGATTCCTTTTTACTACATTTTGCCTATGTGTTTGTCTTAGTTCAACTACCATTTTATAGAGAAAAGAATTTGCTTGAGGACTGATTAAGAAACAATTTCTAGCAAATTTAGAAAGCAAACAAAACTTTAAGCAAAATTTCCAGGGCTGGCTATAAACAGAAGCTGGAGAGCTGTAGGAGCAGTAGTTTCCACTATTGGTTTGAACAAGCTCTTTTTCTGCTGTTGCAGGTAGTTTTGAAAATGAAAATACTTTAGTAACTATGACTGAAACTGCCTGTGGGCCATTTTTAAGTACTGCTGCAGTTCTTCTGAGGTTGTTTTATTCTTTTGAACCTTGCAAACTCCTCCTTACAAATAAAATAGATGTAATTACTTATTTTCCAGTCCTGATTCTTGCTCCCCTTAAATGATTATGATTTCTTTGAAGGAATTGTCTTTGTGGGGCTTTTTAAAAGTAACAGATAACCAACAGAGTATAGAATGTTTGGAAAATGCTCTCAGGAAGGGGAAGAGGCTACTGTGTGGGGGAGTTCAGTTATTGTCACGGGGGTGTTTGCCATAAGCTGGTGGTGTAGTTCATAGGGCCTTCAGATTCTTAACATTTATTTACTTATTTAATAAATTAAGCCATCTGAGCTAGAAAGAAGCCAAGTCTAACGTGACCTGAGGCAGGTTGAAGCAGCAAAACCTGAATGTTTGGTTGTAAACGTAGAATTTGGATGTACCAAACCTTGTAATTACCACCCCTGCTACTAATCTAAGAAGGCTGAAAATACCTGAAATTTCTAGATTCTGATGTTTTGTAGATGTAACTGAAAGAACTGTCACTAAGAAAATGTAATTATACCAATTGGAAGCTGTGCTACTTGCCAAAGTTAATCCTCTCTACCCAACAACAAATAAAATGGTAGAAAATGCTTAACTATGTTTATTAACTATGTATGTTTTTCATACAAATAAAGTCTTGATTTTTTTTCTTACTGAGTTATGGATGAACTTGTAGGAGGGGTTAATTATAATTGCTGAAGTTAATTATGTGTTATTGTTGACAGTTGTTACAGTCAAGCAGAAAAAAGCCCCTAAATGCCTGGCAAACCACTATTTGTCTCTGTGGAGAGATGCAAAGAAGAGTTCCAGACTCTTTTTTTCTCTTTTTTTCTTTTCTTCTTTCTTCTTTCTATTTATGGAATCATACTAGAATCATGGAATGTTGTGGGTTGGAAAGGAACTTAAAGATCATCTAGTTCCTGTCCGTATTTCTCTTTTACATGTAAAAATACAGATGTAGAGACTATCTAGGGGGCCTCTGAATTGCTTGTCTGCTCACCAACACAAAGTTTCTTTTAAAACTGAAAAGTAATAAAGATCCGGAGAATGATGAGTTTATCTTCAAGGAGGAGGGATTGGCAGCTTCAACTCTTTAGCGCCATTCAGGGACTTTTAGAGAGTCATCACTTCCCTTAAACCAAAGTGATAGGGTGGGCAACAGCCCTGTCTGAGGTTGCTGTAAACAATCTCACACATCTATTGTGGCATGAAATTACTTAAATATAAAATTGATTTAATTTTGAAAAAGTTTTTGAATTATGTGTGATCACTATTAATAGGTTTCTGAAATGTTGGAACTTGGAATTCTTGTCTTGGCTTTTGGAGACCAAAATTCTCTTAGACCATTTCTGTATTATGCAGTGTCTTGGACTTATGCTGTAACTGATACAGGGGGTCAGTGGAATTGTGATATTACCAGCAGGAGGTACTTCTGGGTCAGGGAAGGGAAAATCCAAGAATGTCTTAACTAACTACATCCTGAGTCTCAGCAAAACTAAGCTACTAAATTCTGCTTTTCAGTTGAATCCCTAGAATTATGTGAAATGAATCTGTGTTTTATTATGCAGATTTAATAGATTGCACAATGAGTCTCCTGGCTCGTTGTGTCACTTTGGGCACTGCTGTAGTGTAAGAACAATCATGCACTCTGATAAAAGCGATTGTTTTCAAAAACAAAGTTTGAGTTAGCGGAATGCAGTTACTGTACTGCTGATAAAGACTTTCTTGAGCAGGATTAGATGTTTGGTATTGAAATGCTGATAGTAAGGGATAACTTATCTGTTTAAGAAACTGATGCCCACCAATGATTCCTTCTCTATCCCTACATCTCCTTGCAATACGTTGAACCCAGGCATTCCAGTTATGTTGATACCGTAACAAATTGTTCGTGCTTGAAATCTGTAGATAGTTGGGGTCCAAATACTAAAGTTGTACCCAGTAGTTGATAGTCATAGGATTTAGCAGAAAAGAAGGCTTTCATGCGGCTGTCAAGGTGACAGGATGCCGATCGTGGTGCATGGAGGCTGCTGTCTTTTCCATGGAGATGGATATTTACTGAGTCTGACTAGACTCCCTGCCTAATGCAGGCCCTTCACAGAGCCTGCTACAGAACTTTTATATGGGATCTGAAACTAATATTGAAAGGATTGGTTAATGTAGTTTCAAAAATTGAATGGATAATTGATAATTCTTTCAGATCATAATGCTCCTTGCAGGGACATTTAACATTGCAGATTTTATAGTGGACTCTTAAGTTTTATTATGTTGTCATGACCTTCTAGCTGTATCATAGGGTCATGCTCTCTTTAATTGCAGAGTAGGTTTTATTAACCAAATTTTTAATGGGATAATACGGCTCTTGAACCAAAGGTATTAGTAGGAGTCCATGCTTTATGTTGAAGCACTGATTTAATTAATACCTAACTATGGTGAAGGGCAAGAAGTGGTATAATTTCTGATGTGTGGTTAAGATATGGTCACATTTGCTTTTTAAAGCCACAAAGTAGAGATTCATCTTTATATATAATTTAAAGTGAATTTAGAAGTAATAGATAAAATTTAATTTTAAAAGCTATCATTCAATACTAGTGCCAATGTATGTTCTTGCGCTGGTGGAATAAGTAAAAAAATCATAAGTAAAAGTTAGCTAAAGGTCAAATTACGTATTTAAGAGAGAATTGCATTTATTTTTGCAGGGTTTTTTTCATGCAAGATAACTTAGGGTTTGATCCATGGCAGGGAGTGGAAGTGGGGGTTGCAGGCATGAAGTAATTCCTTCTCTGTTTTCCTGATATAGGAGGTACAATTACAACTTCACCTATCTCAGTATACTGCAGTATCTGTTCTTTAGGCAGTGCTTGTGAGGCAGTGAAGCATATTTTTTCATTTAAATGTTGAAGTGATTGGTTTGCTACTTTTAAATTAAGATTTAAAAGCCTTATGTGACAAAAGAAGCTATCTGAAACCATGGAAATTCTTTTTTGAGCCAGTTAAAACAACATTCTGGGGCTCTGTTTTGAATTCATAAGCAACACTGTTGAATTTTTATAGTGATTTGAAACAAGATTGTTTTGTAAGCCTTTTTCTGCAGGAACTGTGTCCTCAATTTTTTTTTTCTTTTCATTTGTAGGAGGAATATGTTTTCCTGATGCAAACAAGCACAAAATTTTTGAAAATTTTCAGTTCTTACTCATTGTGGGAAAGCTTGTTGTTTACTATTATTATACCATATTTTTGTTAATTAGTCAGCAAGCTAAGTCAAACTAAACAGTAGTAACAGTCCCTTTTACTTTTAAAACCCATGGCTGTTTTTACACCATTTAGAGTACTTTATGAGAAGTATCTAATGAGGGGTACAATCACAATTACGTGCTATAACTTTTTCAAGTACCAAGATGAGTTGTAAAATTTATATCTTAATAACAAAAGTTGGGGAGGGGGTGGTTTGTTTCTAATGCCCAAAGCCTATAGGAATGAGGAAGGGAGTGAAACAATATTAAGAGATTAGCAGAAAGGAGATTGAAATTTTAGCCTACATAATTGTTCAATTTCTTCATCAAGTAATGGAGAACTGTGTATATATATATGGTCACATGAAAAGTTGTGCAGAGCACCAAACTAATATTAACCTTGCTATGTCATTTCTGCATTCTTTGATCTGTTTGTTTTGTACGTAAAACATTCTACTTAAAAACAAAGCAAGGAGAAAAAAAAGGATCACAGTTGCATTGCTGGAGGCTGTTGTCTCCTACACCTTCTTTGTTGCAGGCAGTGAATGAGGCAGGAACTTGCACGAAGGGAAGAATGATCTTGGAACATAAGCAGTTGAAAATAGCACTGGAGAAATATGTTCTGTATGTCCTTCAGCAGCAGAAGACTTTGCACAATTCTGTGCAATTCTCTCAGCTTGACTTTTTTCACGGTGCTCCTCATTCTAAGAGCCCAACATGTGATTCTCAGAAGTGTGGAAAAAGTTTTGAAAATCGATACGTGGACTGAGGCAGTTTGAAGCGGTGTTCTGAATAACTATGGCATTTCAGGGTGAGGGGCAGGCTAGAGGTACACCAAATTGACCCTCTGAAGTGATGTGATAGTTTTATAACAGTGATTTCTCTGTAGCACGATTCCATGTCTGTGAGAAGAGATTATTAGGGTGGTTTTACTTCCTTGGGGAAGCTCAAACCAGAAAATCATGATTGCAGAATTCTGTGCCTCCAGGGTGTCCAACTATGATTTGTCAGCAGAAGTTGGACATGTCAGATTTTATTGGTGCATCTTACAATGATATTTCTGATAAAAGACAAACATTGCAAAAACAGATACTCTGAGTTCTGCTTTGGAACATTCTAGCTCTTCAACTCATCTTGATCAAGGTTCTTCCACCCTATACTGGCTATTGATCTTCATTCTCAATACTTTCATCATCTGTATTTTTAAGTTCTTTAACTTTTTCGTGTGTTTGAGTGCCACCGGGGGCACAGATTTAGTGCTACAGGATAAACTTGCCTATTTGCTACTAAAAAGTTCAGCAGAGTGAAACATTTGGCTGGATCGGATTCTGCATATACAGAGTATGTAGAATGTAGTTGCTACAATTACTCACAGGTCTTCCCTTCAACAACCTTGAATAAGACAATTTGCTTCTTATATAATATTTTTTCTTTTAATCTGTTTATCAGAACATGGATAATGAAAATATTCTTTGGGAGGGTTGATTCAAAGGCTTTAATGCACAGGAATTTAATGTGTGAGAATTTACACAATTAGCTTGCACTGCTCATTTGCGTTAAGTCACTTATGCCAAGATACTTTCAGGATTAAGACTGTAAACTCCTTACACTCTATTGCACTTTCCCTAGGTGATTTTAATTTAGATGCAAATGGTAAATGTTGGTTTTTCAACAAAAGTGAAGATCGATCAAGACTCAGCTAAGGAATTGAGCAGAATTGTAGTTGAGACAGAGAAGCAAATTTTCACTATTTCTTAGTTAAACTTAATTACTGCTTGGAAGTATTTAGGGTGTTCTCTTCATAGATATTGATTTAGTACACACTGCCTATCAGAAAAATAATGGAGATGGAATGTTGAGAATATAAAAAATCTCCAGTGATAATCAGTGTTTAAAGTGATAATCAGTGACTTAAAGAGTGTGTGAAGCTTCTATTAACCGATTTCTGAAACAGTAAAGATTAATTATTGAATGCAGCAAACATCCCACAGATACACTGACCTTTTGTGGAACACTACCAGTACTTTTACCTGGGTTTACACTGCCTGTGAATACTGTTAGTATTTAACCACACTGTAACCTTCCAACAGAGATGGTAACCCAGATTGTTTCTGATCTGTCTCTTCCTTCCACTTCCCCATTTTTCTTCCAGGTTTATTGCTGGGAAAAGAGACATTAGAAAGTACATGTTGAAAACACAGGGAAAAATATTTCGGTGCAGATATATTATTTGCATTGTAGTCTATGTACCCTGTCATTTGGTGGGGACAAGGTGGGATTCTAAAGGAGAGTTCTCAACCCCACTAAGAAACATTCAGTTTGCTGCAAAGCAGCAAACCTGTTCCTGACATTTAAACAAATCAATGCTGGTTTAGAAAAACTTGTTGTTTTATGACTTCTAGATGGCTTGTCTCTAAAAGTTTTTATTATGTAAAATCCAAGCTGCAGATTAATTTGTGGAAGTTTATTATGTTCCCTGTTTGGAAAGGCGAGGAGACAGTTCCAAGATCTTTGGGCACATGACAGCAAATCTTTTATTTTGAAATGTTTTCTACCTGCTTGGCGTGACAGTTTCAAAGTGTTCAAAGTACCATACTGTATGAACACCTTTGGGCACCTGAAATCAAAATACGTATATACTTCTGAGTGTGAATGCAAGATTTCTCTCTCTGCTGTCTCCTGTGAGGCTGATGAATATTTTTATTTGTTCCACAGGGGTTGTTCAGAACTTTGTCGTATACCCATGGTGGAATACAAACTTGACAGTGAAGGCACCCCATGTGAGTATAAAACCCCTTTCAGAAGGAATACCACTTGGCATCGGGTGCCGACTCCCGCTGGGCAGCCTCTCTCTCGTGCCTCTCCAATCCTAGGAACATCTGACAGACTGCAGTGCCAGCAGCTTCTCCAGCAGGCTCAGACAGCCATTCCTCGTAGCACTTCCTTTGATAGAAAACTGCCAGATGGTGCAAGGTAAGACGCTCGCTGGTTAATGCCTGCCGTTCTACTAATGTGTGCTGCTTTTGAAATCTCTGCTTTCTAGAAACCTTGGGGTCTGGTTTTTGAAACCTTATTTAACTGAGTTTTGACGGTAATTTTAATTCTGAGGTTGTGTTAAATAGCATTCACTGGACCAGTCTGCCTGAAAGAAGTGACTTTGGTGTTTGTGATGGAAGTGGGCTGTACTGAGGATCCTACTGCTGAGGGCAGCTGACCTTTCCCTTAGTCCCAAATCAGTGAAGTGGGAAACTGCCTTATAACTTTTGGATCTTAATAATGTCCTGTTCCCCACCTTTTGGAAGACTATTTAAACAAATACTGAGTGTAAATAAAATGAACTCATTCCTTTAAAAATTAATTATTTAATCTCATTACCAAGGTATTGGCATAGTTTCAAAGGGTTCTGTAACTCATTACCAGCCCTTATGCTTTGCTTTGCTTTTAATTAAACAAAGCAGAGCTTGTGATTTGAATATGTAATACCTCTTAGATGATGGGATGGTATCCTTAAATGTTAGCTCTGTTCTAATTTAATCATAGCTCTTCATAAGATGAAACTTCGTTTTTAAAGATAAAATTTGCGAATACATTTGACCTTTGAATTATTTAGGAAAACCATATGTCTTTAACAGAACTCTGTCCTTTATTGTTTACATTTTTTCAGCTTATGCCCTTATCTATAAGGTTCTAATTTCTAAGGAAATCATTGCATGTTGAAAATATCTGAGTGATACAAAAATCTGAAATATTAATCTTAAATGAGTTTAAAACAATTCTGGATGAACTCATTAAATGCCACTATTGCTAGATTGACTACTTTACTTAGTAGAAAAGAATTTATGACATTTTACATTGAAAAGTACACAAGTATATAGTAGTATGTGTTTGAATATATGTTTCTTTTATTATCTGGGGAAGGAAGACTCCCAGTTATGACCATTTGATCATTTGTGTTCTCCTTCTCCCCTACCCCCTCTCCACCCCCTGAAAAACTGAGAGGTGCATTTCTGTAAGCATTTAAATACCATTATAGAACTTAAGCTTTTCCTAACGTCTTGTTAACAAAATTCTCCATAACATCTAACATAAGGAGACAATGTATCAAATATCTAGAAGTATTTAATCATTTATGAAGCTTTATTAAGCAGACTCTATGACTGTATAGAAAAGAAATGAAAGCTTTCTGATGTGCTACTCAATTCCAAAAAGACTTCACAAGCATAAGCTGCACTTCTCATAACACTCAGCAAAGCATATGAAAAAATGCTTAGACTGAGTCTACTCTTATCATGAAGAAATTCCTGTATCACTTAAGCAAAACATGTGCAGTGCAGAAGTGCTGTTCTGGGGAAGACATGATACAGAGTATAAATAATGAAAAGAGAGGAAAATTATGAATTCTGACATGTAGGTCTTGAAACATGTAAAGAAAGGTACCTAATTGGCAAGGTCTTTCCACATGGGAAGAGGCATAGTTGATGATTTGGCAGAGAGATGAGCTTAAAACAGAAGAGTTTGAAGCAAGGTGGATTAGTACTAATAAGTAGTCTTGCAAGGGTGAAAGTGTATTCTCAGGCTAGGAAAATGATGAAGGGATTTTAGAGGGTCAGAGACCCAGTATCGGTTTAAGAGTGCAAGCAGGGAGAAGCTAAAACAGGGCAGATTTAACAGCTGATCTGAAAATGAGCTGGGGGTGGACTCAGCAATAGAGTTGTTTGGTTTAGAAATAAAAGGAGGAAGAAGCAGAAGCAATGTGGACTAGATATAGTGAGAGACTTAAGCAGCAGAAATTCAGCTACAGTGACATATAACCTTTAGGTGCCCAGTCCCTGGAGTGAAATTAGAAACTGAGAGCTGAATGCTTGTGCTCCTAATACAATTCCAGAGAATTAAGTGCTTCAAGAAGGCAATCCAAGTATTCTGGTGTTGTCCAAGGGACTTCCTCTACTTAGTCACTTAGAAATACAAGGATCTCCTTAAGCTCTACTCCTGTTTTCACCCAGTGGCTAATTCTGTGACAGCTGCTCATAGAATGTGCCTAAGTGAAGCTTCAGGCAGGGTCACTCTTCTGATTTTTGCACCAAGGAGTCTCTGTGTACTTTGGTCCCTGAGTCACACTTGCAGGCAATGCATCTTATCACCTGGAGTCTGGAATCCATTCCTGAGAGCACATGGTTGGAATTTTTGTGTGACGGAACTGTGTGAGGCAGTCACTGATGGGATTTCTGTGGTTCTCCTTTTGTAGCCACTCATTGTTTACTGGGCTAAAGGCTTCACACTTGCCCAGCAAATGGGAGGTGCACGTATTTCAGCCTTGGAACAGCACAAAGGAATATCCTGGCTTTGAGGACAATGTCCTAAGTATCAGCCTGGAGGGTGGAAACACATGGGATCGTAATTTATCCATTCCTTAATGCCGGGTCACTTAACCTGTGCATGAAATGCATAGTTCTTGATAGTAATAACAAGTTCTGAATTAAGACAAGAACTGAATTAAGCTGTAGCCTATTGACTGCTTCACTTAATTGAGAGAGGTTCAATCCTGTCAATACTTCTCAGAGAAAGACATGCTGAAAAATAAGGGACTACAGTATTTGTTGTACATTAGCTATTAGACAAAATGTAACACCTAATGTCTTTTAAAAAACAAAATATAATAGCTACTGTCTTCAGAATTTTTGAGCTGAATGGTAAAGTTGCTTATTAAAAGGTCATGTTCTTGGGAAAGTGTTCTGCATAAATCAAAAAACACTTCTTCATTTCCTCCCTGAGTACACGCATTCATTTCTACATGAAAAAGAAAAGGGGGGCGAGAAAACCAAAAAAGATAAACACAGGGAACTGAATTCAAGATAATGTCAAGATACTTGAAGGAAATTGTTTTGTAGTTATGGAATGATGTGCACAGAAGTGAAGGAAAGGATGTGATCAAACCTAAATTTAAGCATTTAATTTCAACTGTCTGGAAATCTAACAAAACTCCTTAGAGACATTGTTAAGGCATGAGGCTTAAAATAGTTTAAATAGTAAGTTTAAATAAGTTTAAATAATAAGTACAAAATAATACCCGTCATGAAAATGTTTTTTTGTTGTCTTTCTATGTCAAGGAATTAATGAAATAAAACTTAAAAGTATTAGAATTGCCACTTCCAATTTTACTATCTTTAAAATTGGAATAAGTGCCAAGGAACTAACAATCATGTCTGATCCACTCTAAGAGCTTCCCACATATGAATTCAGAGACCTAATCCAGTAGCTCTGACTCCAGAGTAATCCCACTTATTCAGATCTAAAGAAAATAGGATTTAACACTTAGTCTTTCTCTTTTTGTGCTTTTTAATATATTCTGTTGGAAATACTTTATTTGTGAATAAAGGCTACACTTTTAAAATTCTAGTTAAAGTTTTCTGAAATTGAGATAAACCTTTTAAATTCCCCATATGGATGTAACTACGCTTTTACACTGTATCGGTATTATTTGTGAAAATGAATGTATTTGATAAAAGAAGCACAGCCCAGTTCAAATCTGAAACCCCACAAATACCTCAGTGCTCTGTTAATGACTCTAAAATCAACATTACAGAAGTTCTCCAAGCAATCAATCCTCATCCAGTGACCCAGGGCCGAGCGGGAGCAGCCACTGGAGACAGCAAGTGGGATATGACGGGTATTGGTGATTTTAAATTTTTTTTATTTAAATCTTGCAATGGCTCCCATGCATTTTCCTTCTTAAGCAAAATTTGTATGGGTGTTCTAGATTTTAATTTCAAACACTGTTAGTATCTTTTAAAATGTACAGGTTTACTGATCTTTGCTGTAGCATGCATGCAACTGCAATTTTAAAGTCATCCTAATTTAACTCTTTAGGGTCATATTTTTAAAGTCAGGTAAATAAGAAATGGTTCTTAGGGGTTTTTTTTTGGTTTTTTTTTTTTTTTTTTTTTGTTTGTTTTGTTTTGTTTTGTTTTGTTTTTTTGGTTTTTTTTTCCCAGTAATAGGTCAGAAATCAGCTAGTAACTCAGAACTAGAATAAAATAATAATACTTTCTCCTCCTGCTTCAGGAGGAAGGTGTTTGATTTAAAAAAATCTTCACGGTCTTCAAAGGTTTCTTCTTATATTTCCTGCTATGTTTGTTTCAGTGACACCCATTCCCTAGCATATGTCCTCAAAAAAGTAGGAATTTCAGAGGTCTCTTTTCCCTAAAAGGCTGTACATAGATGGTCCTTTTGCATCCCTGTTAATTCCTTGCTACTGAAATTTCAGAAGTTAGCTATCTGTGTATAAAAGACCTCCCCAATATAACTCATGTTATAAGAATATTATGTGAGTCATCTGTACTAAACTACTTTAAAGTTATGACTTTTTTGTATATATACAGCTGCTGCAAACACTTCGGTTACAAAATGTTGAGCTATGGCAGTATCTACAATAGAGTAATAGAAAAACATTCCAGACTTGCCAAATGGCTTTCAGAAGCTACCTTTCAGGAAAAAAAAAAAAAAAAAAAAAAAAAAAAAAAAAAAAAAGGGAATATTGAAAGCATCAGCTTGACCCTTTGAAGCTTATTAATGCTTTGGCATGGTTGATTGTGGATAAGATATTCCATGTAGCAGATACATATATATGCAGTGTCTTGTAGACTCTTCAAGGAATTTCACATAACTCAGTGAAGTCTCTGGCAACTAAATAGATGCTAATAATTCAAATAAAACTGTACCTTTTTTTTTTTCTTTTTGACAGTCAGCTCATCAAAATGCATCTTTTGTCATTTTTTCCAGCACAGTTATTCCTAACAGCAGTCTTAGTTTTAGTTTGTTGCTTTGTGAAATGTTTCAACTTTTGCAGTGCAATACAAAGCAGTGGATGTGGTACTAACTTACATATTCTCAGTGTGAAACCCTCCAAAACTACGACTACTTTCTGTGGGGATTAGATCACAGAGAGGTTGATGATTCTTCACTGCAAAAGCCTTTGGGTGTATAGCCCAAGAATACATTTCTTCTTAAAATTCTGTGTCTTCTTGGGATGTTCATGCTTCAGATATAACAGTGTGCTGTTGAAAAAGTTGCATGTAAATATTTCTATGCAGAGTTGGAAATGTTTGGGAATTATGATTATTCTAAAAAGTCATAAAATGCTTGCTTTTAAGAGTAAAAAGTGGTGTAGTTCATCACGTGACTAATCTTACAGGATAAAAACCTTAACAGCTTAATTTTCTGCTTACGTTAAAAGATGCCAGTCCCCTTTACTCCATGAACATCACCAAGGTTCAGGCTCACTGGAATGTGAAGGAGGCAGAGAACGAGAGGAAACTCTGGAAGGAACTAGACATTCTGGTAATAAAACCCACGGTATCTTTCAAGTGCATGTTCTTTGCAATGCAGTGCCTGTTGAAGTGCAGCCACCTCCCCATGTGGAGGTTTGGCTCACAAAGAGCATGGGATGTGACAGTGAAAGCAGAGACTGTTACGACACTCTGCAAAGATACCTGTGTCTGATTGCAAAGAGTGTGCAAGTTGGAAAGCTGATGCTGAGTCTTGTGCCTTTCTCCATTACTTTTGGCAGAAGCCAAGTGGCATGCACCATCAACCAAAGTCCTGAGCTCCTACAAAGACCGAGCTTTACAGAAGGAAGGCAGTGGCAAGGAGTCGCCAAACAAGCTTTCACATGTAAGTCTTTTCCTTGGATGTCATTCAAAACTCTTAAAAAAAAAACCCCAAGCCCCAAAACAGCAACCACAAAAAACTACTCTGGACTTCTAGAAATAAAGCCTAAAAATACATTTTAGGTAATTTATGAAGACCACTGTGTGTTTTGGGAGGCAAAGATTATGCTCACCCAGATCCGAGTTGAATCAAGTATGCCTTATCTGTGTTTACAGACTCAGAATTCCAAGAGGGCTTGGGTCTGGGACACTGAGGAGATAAAATCAGTATAGTCTCCACTCAGCTGTGAATTTACAGCTTCATTTATAGTGCCTTGTATAATCTGTGGAGTATTTAATTACCCTTTAAAAGAAAATAAAATTATATTTACCATACCGCTTTTCATCTTATGTGAAATACCCGTGGAGTGTAATTATCAATAAGCACTATAAAAATGCAGCTTGTATGTTAGGAATGCTGAACAGATTTTCTACTCTACCTTGTTTAGTAGCTTGTCTTCAGTAATGGCAAAATCCTCAACAGCCTAGTGATGGAAAGTACATAATGATAATGTTTGTTACGTGGAAAATCCTGCTATGTGTAGTAGGAGTCTGTCCACTGTTTGAAAACTTGCATTTTATGTGTGAGCAACAGCATCTGCTAGGAGAGGGATCTCCTGAAAAAGTTAGTAGCCCTTCCCATTTATAGCCTTCCTAATAGAAGTCCATTTGCCCTAGTAGAAGTCCACCTGCCTTTATTCTGGCTGCTGTCACAGGCCTAAGTTAATCCAACTCTCTATAAAATTTATTTTAAAAGATAAATAACAAACCCCCTGGAGTTAATTGGCACAAAAGTCTGACGTAATTATTCCACTTCAATAGCCATGCTTAGTTTAGGGCCTTATGACTCAAGTTACTTTCATCTGGTACACACACATCACAATTTGCTTCAATTTAACTAGCTACACATCCAATTGGATTTGATCCAATGAGCTGTATATTTCAGCCACACTGAGAAAAAGCCAACAATAATTCAGTCTTTGGTGTTTTTCACATTTGCAATAGAGCTTGTTTAAACAAATAATTACCAAGGCTTTTGGCTTTAACAAATGCTTATTTTAGCTGTTCAGAAATGCAATTTTATGGATGTTAAGCAGGTCCTGTAATCAGAAAATTCAATTCTGATTTTAAGATCTGTGATAGAAGATGGAACTAGAGCCTTTTTATTTGCAGTGACATCAACCTTTAATGTGTCTAGCCAGCTGTGCAATTCATTTCACAGAAACTGGTGGTATAATTGGCTCTTTTCATACTTTGCAGTTACATGATAGCATACTGTAAAAAAAAAAAAAATAAAATGGTCTTTGAATGGCACAAATGCAGTAATTTATATGAAAATAGATCTCAGTATTTAATTTGAGGGGGGGTCTTTTTTTGGTTTGTTTCCTTGTTGTTAAGATTGGGGACAAAAGCTGTTCAAGCCACTCCAGCAGCAACACCTTATCCAGCAATACATCCAGCAACAGTGATGAGAAGCACTTTGGTTCCGGAGACCTGATGGACCCCGAGCTGCTTGGGTTAACCTACATAAAGGGGGCTTCTACGGACAGCGGGATCGACACGGCTCCCTGCATGCCAGCTCCCCTGCTGGCCCCCCTGCACTTGGCTGGCAGCAGGGCTGGGGTGCACTGCCACACGGAGCAGTGGGCAGAGCCTGCCGAGCCTCCGGGGCCAGAGGATGATCCAGCCAAAATCTACGCCGTCCACAGCTACGCCTCTGCCATCTCGGCCAGCCATGCGGCTGAAGGCAGCATGGGGGACCTCAGTGAGATCTCCTCTCATTCCAGGTACGCGCTTCTTACAAATCAGGAGTTAACATACAGATAACTTTCGTGATGTTCTTACTCTGTTTACCCCCCTTTGCAACGGAATTTCAAAGATTCTGATGTTTTTGTTGCATTCAAATGCTCATATGAGCAGTTTTCAAGTGATTTTTGATGAGTCTGCCTGGAAGGCATAGCCAGACCTCCTCCCAGATCTGATGGAGGCTTTATGTGTGACCCTTGCAAATGGCATAGGTTTTTAAAATTGGGAAACATCCCTGAGTAAAAGAGAAGTTTGCACCTAGAACTTATTTCACATACTTTTGGGGTTTTTAGTACAGTGCAGCAAATTACTTTGGAGTTAATGCTGAGGGAAATCAGAAAAAATGGATGATGGACAAATTTACATACAGAGAAGCTGCTTTGCATACCATCCCCCCGATTTACATTATTCTGATGTATGCTTTGCAGTTTTGCTTGTTGAATGGCATTTATGATTGATTTTCAGCTTTTCTTCTGAAATGTGTGCATCTGTTGTAAAGCTTGTTGAAAGTACACCTTTATAGCTGGTTGCCTTTATCTTCCAGTTCCCATTTTGTGGTGACTTTGAAGTTGAAGCTTTGGTCTATGTGTTAAGGTTTTTATTCTGTAAAGTATAGAAGGAAATAGTTTGTTCTTCTTTCCCTCTGATTTTCCTGTTTTCAGTGTCAATCAGTACAGGAAAATAGCCAAGTAATACTTTGTGTGCTGATTTCCTTATATCCTTGATATGAGTAAATTGGTCTTGTGTGGGTATTCTGAAGAAATTCATTCTTCAAGGAAGTGTTCACTTCAGTTTATTTAAAATAGGTTTTAGAGTCTTCACTAAAAGTATATCTTAGTGACTACTAGTGCTTTTATTCATAATAAAAGGCGCTGTTAAAATTATCCAGAGGACTGTCTTGTTGAACTGAAATTTACTTCTATTAAATTTGCTGATAATTCAGTATTAGTGTGTCTGATTGAAAGGCACAGCCTAATCTTGCATAAACTGGCAAGATCACTGTGAAATGGAAAAGCGCATAGCTTTTATGATTAGGGAGATATTTGAGTAATTCCCTATGTAGTTCTTTATGTAAATGTGCGTGTACATATTTACTTAAAATTGCACACACAAATTGAATCTATCTATCTATCTATCTATCTATCTATCTGTCTGTCTATCTATCTATCTATCTATCTATCTTGCATTTAGGCTTTTAGTTTTGATCCGCATCAGTTTGCATTGGCATTTCAGCAAGCTGAATTCCGTGCGTTGTTTGTTCTAGAAACTCATCACAGTTCTGTTCTCAGAGAGCTTTAATGTGTACACAGTTGGTGTGTAGAAAATTAGTGTGCCAATTTTGCTTCATTGATTTTAACCTTGAGAAAAACTTAACAGTGAGAGTTATTGCCGCATACCAGGCAAAGCGTTTCTGATTTGCTGTTGCGTAGCATATTTAATTTTTCCTTTTGTCTGCTTCGTTCCCTTTTCCAGTGGGTCACATCATTCAGGAAGCCCATCAACACACTGCTCTAAAAAGAGTGGCTCCCTAGATACCTCCAAAGTTTATATAGTGTCACAGAACAGTAGTCAACAGATGTCTGGGTCGATTTCAAAACCATACCACAGACAAGGAGCAGTGAGTAAATATGTCATTGGATGGAAAAAATCAGAAGGAAGTCCTACACCTGAAGAATCTGAAGTTTCAGAATGTCATGAGTAAGCACTCTGTTTTACTTTGTTGGGGGAAGAAGGGTAGCAAAAATAAATTTTAGGATAGAAAAGAATTACAGATTCTGTTTTGCCTTTAAATGTTTGAGGGGGTTTTCTCTACCTTTATCTAATGAAGCTTAACAGTGGAATAGTTAATGAGAAGTGTGTTGTTCTTAGGTGGAAGAAAAAGGCTTGAACTCAAAGGAAAACACGCAGTACCTCAAATATATAGAGAGAATACTTTCTCAGAATTCCTAATTTTCAAAAGTAGATGTTACTACCCTCCTATCTTGGTTATTTGTGTTCTTTTGCGCTAACATAGAGGTGATTTCATTTCTCCCCCTCAATGTTTTAATTACATAAATTGTTCAATCACGGTAGTATTTAAATTAAAATGTGGTAACTTCAGGATTTCCCACAAATTTTTGGGTTTTTAAAATCAATGAACTACTGAAACAATGTCTCCTTATTTTGAATGGCAGCCTTAAAATAAAATTGCACAATGAATCAGGGTATTTAGACTGAAACAATGGCAATTTAGAAAATTATCTTCAAGAGATAGTTCTGTTCAAGAACTATTAATTGAATATGACAACATCCAAAAAATATTTTCAGATTTTTCGGTGGAATACAGCATTGCCTCACCTCTTTCTTTCTAGGAAAGCTCTCTGTATCACAGAGAGGAAATAGCTCTCTGAGGATAATTATGTTGAAATAAAATAGCATCTCTAATTAGCCGTGATGATGAATATCAGGTCAATTGCTGAATGTTGTGCCACTGTAGGTTATAATTCACTGAGAATTATGCTTTACCATAGCAAAGCTTATTTTCTGTCTGTTGAAGACAGTCACTGATGAGGCTGCACTTGGCAGTGAGCAGTGGCTTCCAGTGTGTGTTCTCTGAGAGTCGCAATCTCCAGTTCCTTTGATTGCATTCTCAGAGTAAACCTGGTAAAAGCCTGTCTCTCCTTTCTCACTGGAAGGAGCTGAAGGGTAATAATTCAGTTTGATAGTCTTGTTAACTGTAACTAGGTTGTTATGTGCTGATAATTAAAGAAGACACCTGTTTAATTTATCTAAATAGCTTTATAAAATTGCTGATAATAAAATATACTTACACTGGGCAATTGATTGCCAATACACTTCAAACATTGCTGTGATGACCACAGTAATTTTGCCAGATTGTGAGGCTGGATGCAATATTGTACCATAAAATATTAGGGGTTTTATTTCCTATGGAAGTAAAGTATTTTGTGACAAACCTTTGGAAATGTTGAAATAAATATAACTTTTGTATTGATAGAGAAGTGTGGTGTGTGTAAAAGAGACAGGCAGGCTAGGAGAAACAAGGATTTTGCTTTTTTAAATTGCTCTTTAGAATTCCTAAACTCGGTTTCTCAGTGACTTAAGAATTTCATTTTGTACCCACAAGCAGTTTCACAAAGAGAAAGTGATCAAAAAATGTTCTAAACAGTGTGCTGTGTCAGGAGATAATTCTAACAGTTTTCACTTTGACAGAAAATGATTGCAGTCTTTCACATCCATTTTCTTGCCAAAAACACCCATTTTCTCAACAGAGTGTATGATGATATTGATGCTGTGTCCGCATCGAGTCCACTCCAAACTTCTGTCAGGAACGCTATTGTTGAAAGCCAGCAAGTCTTGTCCAAAGAAGACTTTCTGAAGTTGATGCTGCCAGACAGCCTCTCTATGGAAGAAGGGAGAAGAAAGGTTGGCTGCTTTCTTTGGCTCTGTTGTTTCAGTCTTTCAGTAACCTTAGAAATGGGTTTTTGGTATGCCCAAAATTGCTACATAGGGTGCAGTATTGTTTTGTACAAGCTAAGTTTATTCTGTGGGGATGGTCATAAGCCCCAAAATATCATTTCCCATGAGGATGGGAAATGTTTGTTTGATGATTATTTATAAAATCCAGTATTTGTTTAAGTATGTCTCAGTTTAGCTTGATAAGAGGTGGGTGCAGGTTGAGCAACTTCATTATAGTTTGAAAGGTTTAAAGTGACATTTTCAAGGAAGGAGGCCTAAATTTGTGTATCTTGTATGATATTAAAACACATGAATAAAAGTAGCCCACTTTCCTCTGCCCTGTAATAGTCAGTACCAACAATTCTGCTGGAAATCCAAATTAGTTTCGTGCAGGTATCAGTGGCAGCTGCTCAGAAGGCATAATTGTCAGTGCTACTGGAGAGCCTGGATCTAATCTTTGTAGTATGAAGACAGTTGATAATGCTTGATAGTTCACAGTAAGTGGATAGTGATCTTAAAATTTGCTGCTCCCCAAAGTCAGTGGTTCTGAATTCTGTGCTTAACATGGAATAAAGAACAAAGCAATTAAATCACTTGAGAGAATTTTTATACTTCCATATTAACTCAATGCTCTCTTAACCCACTGTGTTTATTCAATATGCTAAATAGCATGTTCACCATGTCTGAACAAAAGTAACACATGGGAATCTTCTAAGTGCAGAGTTTAAATTTAAAATTCAGATCATATATATTTTATAATATGTGGTATGTTAAGTGTACATTATATATGCTTGAATTTTTGTGGGTCATGTCCTAGAGGTTTTTATGATTTATGATTGATACAACAATTGGAGGGGTTTTTGTGAAGATTCCAAGAACTGTCAGTGTTTCTGGCTGCCTAAATAAGAGTCAGCAAAGAGAGAGGAGGTGTGACTGAGATAAATGACTGCTATTGCTTCCTCTCCAAGGCACCTAAACAAAAGTTAAGTAAGTGAGACCCTGATTCACAAGGAGCCTCAGCCACAGGAGTTGGAAGTGTACAGTCTATGGCTATGCCTTCATAGAGGGTAGGAATCTTGATATTGGTGAGCCAATTACCTTTGACAGTAAAGTCAGAAGTAAATTTTCTGAATATGTGAGATTCTACACTATATTCCCTTTTTGCAGAAGCTGTTCCGCTTAAGCATTTCTTCTGCACAAGGAACATGAAACACACAGTTAATTACAAAGGAAACATGTAATTGTATACATGACAAACCAGTAGAATCATTAAGGCATTAACTGTGCTTTGTAGATGTAAAGAAAACCTGTGTTTGCAATGTTGAGAAGTGACTTACAAAGTGGAATGATCCAGCTTTACAATACAGTAACATCTTGTTTTACTATAGATACTTGGATTGTGGTCTAAGTAACTTTTTGAAATGCGTAAGCAGTTTTCACTGAACCTTGTTACCCTTTTTTCTAAGGGTGTTTTGTGATATCCAGAGAGATTCAGTGTCTCAAGACACTTGTCATCCTGTGAATTATGTGGCAGCATATATCAGTTCAGAATGTTTAACATTAAAGCATGGTCATTTCATATTAAAATCAAACTGTTCTATGTATAGTCTTGCATACATGTTGCCAGAGTTGGTAACCTTATATAGATTTCTGTAAAACAGTTCTGTCATATGGCTATGAAGTTTTCTTTTAACATTTCATGATTAATAAAACTGTACAGTATCTGATTAATTCATGGTGATATGTTCCAAAATATTGAGAGGAAGTCTGAATATCCAATTTAGTAACTTTTGATGCCCCGGTAGATCTGGTGGAGTGGAAGAAATCTCTGATCTTCTGTATTAGTTCAAGAATTCCAGAGTGCCTGTCCAGAAAAACACTCCCAAGAGCTGCTGAAGGGATATGACCATATGAATCACTTCAACCAGCAATGTGTGTTCTTATTTTCACCCTTAGTTTTCCTTCTATGGAAACCTTTCCCCGCGGAGGACACTTTACCGCACCCTCTCTGATGAAAGCATATGTAGCAACCGAAGGGGATCCTCCTATGCCAGCTCCCGAAGCTCCATGATAGACCAGGCCTTGCCAAATGACATCTTGTTCAGCACTACTCCACCATATCACAGCACACTGCCTCCCAGAATGAGCCTGACTCCTGGAATGGGAAATCTGAGAAGTAAGTCATTGTCGCTGTCATTGCTGAGTTTGGAATGTTTGTAGGAAACTCAAACGAATCACCAAGTATAAAGTGAGGTTTTACTTTTAAGGTGAGATTAAGAAATGTCAAATCACTGCTCTTAGTTACCCTAGTAGAAAAATACTTGGTCAGCAGAACATGCTCATGCTTGCCATTAGTTCAATTCATATTTATCATGTTTGGAGATAATATTCTCTTTACTTCTCAAAGTATTTTCATGAGACCACTGGTAGGCAAAAAACTTTGTCTGAAGATATTTTTAGTTACCATTTTATTTTTCGGTGGTGACCTAATTAAGCCAAACTGGCCTGTTTGGGTTTTTTTTAATATTATTATTCTTATTTTATGTGCATTTGAATTATTGAAATATTCACAAATATATTTGAAATAATAGCTAAATGGAACAGCTTTTGTTTAGATGATCCTTTTAGTAACATCTTAAAAGGAAATGTGCAATAAATGTTGACTTTGACTTCTATTTCCAAATTGGATTTGCTGATACTTTTTTTAACATCTTAGTAAAACCTTTGCAAATGACATTCCATTTTTAATGGCAGCAAAAGAGTAGTCTGAGGTGATAAGTTAAAACTATTTTATGAATGTGTTTACTTGAGAAGTTTTCATAAGTGAAACCTTTATTATCTGCTTAGCTTGCAATAATTCCAGGATGAGCTATGAAGTGCGTAGTAATTTCTTTAAAAAAAATCGAATTAAGCCCAAATCTACACAGACAATTTTGTATATTTAGATTAAATATCTATATTTGCTTACTTAATAAGTGAATTGTTTTTTCAAAAGTGCTGAATATATAAGCTTCTCAGTTAGTTTAGACTGACATATAGTAGACACCTGGAGTTGATGTACAATCTGGACAAAAAAAAAGCCTCTTTTCTTTAGCTACTCTAATATTGCATCACAGCTGACTGCAATTTCAAAAATGGACTCTGAAGTCCGTAGTTAAGAAGCTGTGGATGAATTTCTTGAAAGCATTAAGGACCTTTTAGGCCCATGTCCAGGGAGAGTGAAGCCAGATGATTTAAAAGAAGTAGCAATAAAAATGGCTCTGTCATTCATCATGTCCTTCAGGAGCTAGCAGTCATCTCCTAACTTTGAGAAATAAGCTTTATATACTGAGCGCTTTTCTAGTTAGAGTGGCCTTGGCCATGAGACTGAGGTTTGGTCACTAACCACTGGTTAATTTTAAATTGGTATCTCAAACAAGTTCTGAAATCCTGCCTCAGTTGGGAATGCATGCTTGGTGTACCTTTTGCCATTCTAAAAATATTCTTCTATCAGAGTGAAACTCTTTACTATAAATTTAATCTGAGAGGATCCTATTCTTTTGTAGATAGCAAATGGAGACCATTTTGTTTCACTGGAGATTAATTCAATAGATTTTTCTAGTCTGTGAAGGAGCTGTATAGTACACAGTTAGGCATCCTGATTGTATTTTCTTTTTTTGTTTTCCTCTATGTTAGGCCTTGTTTTTTAGGGCCATTTCTTGTGCATGTAAACGTGCAATGGGATCAAACCTTCAGCTTGCTTTTCTTCAGGAGATTGGCACAGGGCAATTATCTGTGTACCTCCAAGCTTTGTACTGCTCCTCCAACAGTGATATTTTAGTGGGTTTTGTATTAGTTCTGTCTTAGACACCTAATACTTCATTCTTGCTGCTTCTTAGATACAGAAAGTTATATATACACATACATATAACTGGGAAAAAACCCCATGAAGTCAGTATCCTGTCAGTCAAAAACTGATCCGAGGCAATTCATACTGTTTTCATATGCAGCCTCTATTTTCTCCTTCTGGTTTTGTGTTTTAAAAGTGCTTATCAATGCCAGCTATATAGAATCTTTTGTGGTGTTTGTTTCAAGAGAGATTTAATTGGTTATGTGTAATTACACTCCAAAAAATACCCACATCATGGCTTGCCCACCTATGTTTCAAAAATAAGGTTAGTCAGTATCTCTATATGAAAAGCTAACTTTGATTTCTTTTAGGTAGGTTTTTTGTAGTTGGTGTCTAGTAGGTATTTACATTCTACAGCAGTGATGTGAGAGGTTTTTTTTTCATTTATAATTTTAACACGAGGTTGTAGTTTCAGATATCAGGGTTCGCATCTTGTCATATTAATGTCTTTTCTATGTGATCTCAAAGCATTTTAATTTTACTGATACATGATGTTTATAGATATCAGTGCAAATAGCATGGTTTTGGCTGAAATCAATTTTAGAAAGGTATATTCTTGCACATTATTATCCAGCATGAAATAGTGTGGCAGCACCAAATCTCATGAGACCCCTCCAGCAAGGAAAAGAGTGTGATTAATAGGTAAGCAAGGCAACACTGAAAACAAAGAGTAATAGGGGACCCTGAAGGCTTTCAGTTTACTGGGAAATCAGAATTATGAAACAGAATTACCACACAAATAAAGAAACAGAAACTTCATCTGTGTGTGATGTTGACTGTAAAAAGATGATGGAGAAAGTGAAGCTGTAGGACTTTTTTATTATTGTTTTATCACTGGGGTAGTGACATGAAAAGAAAAGTTGCTTTCAGTAAAGCCTGAATTGCAAAGTCTGACAGTCCAGTGCTGTTGATTACAAACAGTACACAATTGTAGAAATACTCACTTAATTTTATCTTACTATTTAACTTAAACCAGAAAGGAGAATTTGTGTAGGTAAGAACTCTGGAATTTTACCTTGGGGACATTAAGGATTCCCTGACTGAGACAGTGCTGCTCATACTGAGTGATTCTAACATGCAGTTGCAGGTACAAATAGATGCCCTTCTTTGCCAATTCATGGCAGGTGAATGAGCAGGGAAAGAATTAAAACAATGAGAAGCACTGATACTGAAGCAGTGTGGTAACGTTGAGTGGGGAGCCTAGGGAGACACATGGAGACAATCTGATTTATATTGCAGGCACCATGGTCCACTCTATCATGAAAAAAGGGGAAAGAAAATGCCATAAGAGATAAACTGGCAGGATGTTCCTGTGCTGTGAGGAAAGGAGCAAGGTGCAGGATAGTTGCAGTGAAGAGGGTCATAAGGAAGGGAGTATTTTACAGTGATATACTGACAAATTCTGAAAGTTCTCAGATTATACATGCCATAGGGAAAAGGCTGCCAGAAGTGCAGGAACTATCTCTGCAGCTGTGTGCATAGATGAAAGTCTTATCTTCAAACTGCCTTACTCCCCATGTTATGTTCAATCCATAAGTGAGCTTGTTGATAAGAAGCAATATTAAAATGAAAGCACATCACTGTGTGTTGGTGATGTGCCATGGCAGCAGTTTGGAAATCAGTTTGTCAGCAAAGGCCATTGATTAATTCACACAGCCAAAGGAGAACCTGTTTGGTGTTACCTGTTCTCACACAGTGAATGGTTCACCTTCTCAGAACATGAGACTACCTTCAGTAAGAGAAGGGAAGGGGAAAATGGCTATCAGAAGCACGTGTGCATGAGAGCCTACGAGTAGACTGGCATCTTTGAAGAGAGACTTTGGGCAACCCTAGGCAATTCTAAAGAAGGGAAGAGTTCAGCAGGCAGAAGTTGTTGCTTAAGAGGACTATAGAGATATAATTACTGATTGCAGGAAAGAAAAACAGACATCCCACAGAGAGTGGGACTTACATTTGTTTGAGATTTGATGTATTTCTTCACCTGCAGCAGCTTTGGAGAGAATCTACTTGTTAAATGACATGTCTAGTTTGAAGCAAGGAGTACTTAGCAGGCAGTTTTTTCATGATCTACAATCTCTGCATAAAAGTAGCAGTTCCAGCTGAAGGATAATTGTCGTGGAAGTAAAATAGGTTAAGTCAGGTGAATCTGTCTTCTTTCTATGTAACTAGTTACTCTTTGAATATGGATGTATGTGACACCAATAACCACCAGTTTCAGGAGCTGTGTTGGAAACTGAACTGACCACATAATTTTGGTGGAAATAGGGACTCTTGCTAATGCTTTATACTTCTATGCATCAATAATAAAAACAAATAAAATTCCTAAGTCTAAGAAGTGACACAACTGAAAAGACCAGAAACTACAAGATGAATAATTTTATGCCAATAGGAGTACAGCAAATAAAATAGTCTTTAAAACTGAAGATAAAATAAAATAAATCTTTAAAAGTTACTAGGTTAGGCATATCCTTCTGAACACACAGAGGTGGGCATGCTTAAGCATCACTTGCCACCTTTGCACAAATCAAAAAGGGAAACAGACAACAGCTGCTGATTTGGCAGTCCTACACAGACAGAGTGAGGCAACAGCAAGGTAAGAGAAGGAGGGAAGAAATGCAAATACAGGAGGCTAGAAAGAATTTACCTCATGCAGAGCATTCCTGGAATACAAACAGTATTCTCTGAAATTCAAAGACACCAAGGCCTATGTCAGTAGAGCTCATGCTTGGTATTACTTTCTTTTTCTTCTTCCCCCTCTTTTCGCTCCCCCATTGCAGAAGAACACAATTTATGTCTTGAAAATGAATTATTCTGTGGTGGCATCCTCTTGTCTGTTCAGTTATTCCACTTAGAATTTCAGCCATCAGCATGAGCACTTGAATTTTCAGAGCTATCAATATTCAAATCTCTCCTCTGGCAGGCTTTCTGCAGTTGAGTAGCTCTGTCAGGGCTTATGCAGGACTGAGTAGGATCCACCCTAAGGTGAGCTGAGGTTCTCACAGAAACAATGCATAATGAAGGATGACTACTGGTGAATATATCACTCCTACACTTCAGTTTGGAGAGCTGGCAGAATCGCACTGGGAGCAGGCTTCTTCCTGACAGGTTTCACAATCAGCCTCTCTAGGCTGATCACACAAAAGCAAGGGCTGTCCCCTAGGGCCTGCCTGCTGGTCTAGAACCAAAAGCTGGCTTGCCAGTCTTTCAAATAAAGTATTCTGTCTGTTTTCCACAACAGGGATGTATGAAACATTTGTACTTGCACAAATAAGGTTCTTAGCATTCCCAAGTCATATACAGAAGTTAAGAGACTGCTCTGACTTTCAGCTTTCAATGTGTTTGCACAAAAATAGCCTTAGGTAAGGCTTTATGTATGTTTATACAGAACCGAAAATAAAATCTTAGTACAGATGTATGAGTAGAATACATGCGTATATTATATTTTCCATTTCATATAACATCCACTTTTACACACTGAGAGTAGGACATTTCTACAGAGTTTTGTCAAGCCAGTTCCAAGTGTAATGTAGCAATACTGCATTTTTCATAAAAGTGTAGAACAAGATCAATTCCACAGTAAAGAGGATTTCTACCTCTTCTGCAGGGACTCCTAATTTTTGACAGAGGATTGTAAGCCTGCTTCATTTCTTTTTCCTCATATTTTGTGTTTTTTTAAAGCAAGGTTTCTGCAAAGAATAGAGCATATCATGTCATTCAGTCATTGCTCTGTGCAGTAGAATGCTTTGTAACAGCCTGCTCTCTTTGGATTTTAGGTCAGAGTCTTTATGTCAAATGGACATTAATATCAGGACAATGACAGCATGCCATTTCCTTAAATGATAATGTATCTTCCATTTGTATGAATGCAGTTCTTCCTTCATTGTTTTTTGTGTTTGGTCTTTTCCTGGAAAAAAAAAATACTCATCTTACATATTATAGTTTAAATCACTGGAATAACTAGATGGAAATTTCCTCCTGAAATATTTGAGAAAAATTACTCTTTTGACCTTTTTGTTTAATTGGAGTGGATATGTTTGGAGCAAAAACTGTCTTTGCCTGACTATACTATGTGATAAAATTATTATATTCCATTGCTGCCTTTATGGTTAAGATGAAATGTGGTTGCAAATAATAGTTTTGGTTAATGATCAGTTTTAAGAAACTCTGTGAATGTTCAGTATTCTTTTTAACATGTTCACATTGATCAGAGTGAAGATTGCTATGGACAGATTAGGCACATGTAAAGCTATTCAAGAAAATTATGAAAATTTGCGTCTCCTCTGCTAAAATGTATGTTTGTGGTGCATTCTAGAATCTGCATAACTGAAAGGGTTTTTTTGTTTGAACAGTTTATAGTGTATACATTTCATTTAATATATGATCTGTGTACCTTTTACAGTGTTACAGCTCACTCTGAAATCTCACCCAGCTCTGACATCCTCAGAGATGCAGCTACAACTGTTAAACTAATAGAGAAGTATTTTCAATGGGAAAGGGAGATTTGGATATAGGCTAGAATTTACAAATGCTTTAAAAGAAAAGCAGGTGGGCTTTTTAAATTGCTTCTGGAACAAGAATATTTCCAGTTTCAGAATAAAATTCTGCCTGTAAATATTTTTCATGTTGCTTCACAGATATAATTTTGTGTATCTAGCAACTTCTCCGCTCAGTGCTCAGGTTTAATATGCTGTGCTTTAGAATGGATGTTGCCTACTCACGCAGTGTTCATATGAAAATGTGAGGGACACATCATGTGCAGTGGCACCAAAAAAATATCCTTTAAAACCTTCCCATCTTTGAAAATTTTTGGAAATTGTTCCACCCATACTGAGTATTGAACAGGAAAAGACGAACACAAGAGAAATGAAGATAAGCACTTTTTGCATATACACTTTTTACAGATCATTATAGTAGCTTCAAAATTAATTGTACATAATTGTTATAGGAAGACTAATTATTGTGTTTATTGTTTAGATGAATTCTGGTTCTCAGATGGGTCCTTATCTGATAAAGCCAAATTCAATGATCCTGGCCTGATGCCCCTGCCAGACACTGCCACAGGGCTAGACTGGTCTCACCTGGTAGATGCTGCACGAGCGTTTGAAGGTAACAGGAAAATTTGAATAAAGATCAATGTTCAGTACACAAACTTTTTTTTAAAAAAATATGCATTGTATAGCCACATTTTGAATTACAAAAATCCAGTGTTTGCCTCTGTAGTCCTTTAGTTCTTTTGGTAGTATCAATTCTCAGCGTGGATGATTGACACTGAAAATCTGTGTTAAACTCTCTATATCTCGTTTAGATGCAATTCCTCCACTTTAGTGCCTAAGTTTCTTCTGTAATCAATTGAAAAATCAGAACTTTGAAGGAGAGGTTCAAAACATTTAAGTTAGATGTTTAAAGTGAAATTGGGAATAGCACTTCCCCTGAGTTTGTTGTGTTGTGTTTGTAAACTGGCATGTGTAGTCCAAACTATGTTGTGTTCCTCTCAGTTTTCATAAGTCCTTGAAGACCAGGAGAAATGTACAATCTATTTCCAGTAGCAGGAATTGAGGTGCAGGATATAGGCCAGATTTGCTTTGTTAAATTATGGAACCAGATCAACCAAGAAAAAACCTCATCCACCTCTGGGAGCTAAACCTGCACTCAATGTCTAAGCAGGGAAAACAGGTGTTGGTTTGAGTGTTTATATGAATATACACAGTTAAGTGTTTGTGTTTTGTTGTTTGAGAGGTTTTTTTTAGTGATGTCCTAAAACGTCTGACATTTATTAACCAGTGTTGCTTGTGGTACTGAATGTAGTCTATGGATGAGTATGACGTTACCACAGTCATCGTTGTATAAGATACAGGCTTTAACCTCATGAAAACTGTCTGTGAAGTTAGTGATTTGGGTCATTCTAAACTTTTTTAAACCATGGAAATCAGTCTTCTGGTTCCAGATTCCTTCCCTAAGTATGCAGAGATTAAAGTTCACTTTGACCAAAAGCTCTTCAGAACTGCTTGTTACACTAATTTAGATGGCATTGTGAAAACCCAATCCAACAGCAATGATTAGGAATTTGAGGAGCTGTATTATTTCTTGACCTGATGTGCATTCATTACTATTCAGTACCTACTCAAACATGGCTGTGGTAGCTGGCAGGAAATACTGTGACACTGAGAATCTTGACAGCTCTTCCCATGCATTCTTGTGTTCAATTGCTCAGGGAACACCCTGCTATTTGTTACTGACATCTTAAACTACTGAAAAATGGTTTGCATCGATAAATGACTAGCTCTGTAACTTTGTACTTGAAGAATATTTTTAAATGCAGTAAAAATGTTGAGTTCAGCTGAGTGAAAGATCATTCTGTACCAGCTATGCTCCTGTATTTTTAGCTTTCTTTGAAAACTAATAGATTTTCATTCTTCTTACTACCTAGTATCATGATTAAAATAATTTTACTTTGTTATGTAAGTGTAATTACATTTGAATTTGAGAATGAGAGGCAGAACAATACAGCTAACCCAGAGTGCTCTGTACTAGGGAGGAAGGGTATTCACTTGTTGGGTTTTAATTGCAAATGACTTAGATATATCTGTAGATAGTGCTGAAGAACTGGTGGTCTGAGTTGTAAGATAGAAGCTATTTATTACGTGTTTTTTGAATTATTGTAAAAATTTGAGTAAATAATAATCTGGTTTTGTATGAAGGAATATAATTCTTTCCTGTTTAGGACTCTGCAGTAGAGACATCTGTGTATAAGTTAGATGATTTATACAACATTTTGACTAAATTCATAGGGCTGCAACTAGAAACTTTTTCTAGGAAATGGAATGAAATTTTTAAACTCCTACTCAACTTCATCCTGTGTCTTGCAATTTGCAAGTAATTTAAAAAAGAATAACTGATAGACATGTCATAAAAGATCACTGGAAATGAATGTGTTGCATATGAATTAACAGTGCAGTTTCCATATGTATTTTAATGCTGTTGACTTACAAGCTGCTTCAGCTTTCAGTTTAAAAATAGCTTGGAACTACTGTTCTGCATTCCATCAATGTGAAAAAGAGAGTGGATGATTCTAAAGTTTGTCCACTTTTGAATATAAAACTGCTTTGATTTTTTTTTTTTTAACTGGGTGAAAACCAAATCACATTTCATATAGGACCATATTAAAAAACCCAGAAAAGTAAACAAACACCTGCCTCCCCACTTTCAGTGGAAAGGATCACTAAAAAGATAAGAATTTTTTAATACTGAATCTGTGAAAATAGTTTTTCTCTAGTTTGGCTTTGCCAGCCTGGTATTTTGAAGTTGTGTTCTGTTCTAGAACCTGGATACTGGACTTAATTTTATTTTTTTCTTTGTACAGTGTCTTTTCTTACTATCAGTTTATCAGGATTACCAATCTGTTTCCAAGGTCAGAGTTTTTCTCTTGTGATCTCTCCAGATTATGTGTTGACAATTTATATAATTTGGTCAGTTCAGCATCCCTAATGTGGGCCTCATGGTCTTTCATCTCTGTTTTAAGAAGCAATTGTATCTTGATTAATGCTAGATGTAGACTTTTTAGATGCTTACATTGTTGCCATTAATTAGATTAAGAATTATATTTAGTAGCAAGATTTTTGCTACCATCATCCATACTCAGGGTTTACTTATGGGTGCAAGAGCACTAGTCTCACTTTTCACTTTCTTCCTCTCCTCAGATGAAGAGTGGACAAGGTTGTTAGTATTAGTTTTTATTAGTATTAGTTTTTATTCAACTGAAGCCTTGGTCCTATGTAGAACAGCAGTTTTTAAACTGTGGTCCATGGGGGTGGAAGAAGCTATTACTTTTGTTTTGTTTTTAATTGAAAGTATGGTGATAATGCTTTTTACTTTGTCAGGATTTAATTGTCACTGCGTCTTCTTGACAAGAACCTTTGTGGGAAGCTGCATATTTACTTCACACTTTTTCTGAAAATCTTCTGTTATTCCTAGGACAGGTCTTCACAGTGTAATGGAGAGCTGTGCATGCATTAGCTCCAGAAGCTGCATCAGGGAAGGGTTTTTGCTTGAGCTCCCTCTGTGGAGGGTCAGTTCCCATTAGCTGGAGCAGAGTGGAGCATTATTTTAACACTCTGCACTGCCTTCCTTTGCAAGATGTAATTTTGGCTTTGATATTTCTCCAGAGATGATACTTTGCACACATGCTAACGTCAGTCCAAGTAGCAGCAAGGGGAATCCTTCCCTTTCTGTCACACATGGATAGGCTACTTCCAGTTCCCTTATTTCATTGGGAAATGCAGAAAGGCATAACCAGGGAGCAGTTCACATGGTGGAAATACTCTGTTGTAATGTTTTTGTACCCATCCCTGAAGCAAACAGTAAAAAATAGATAGGAGTGTATGTGACTGTATGGCAAAAGAGGGAGGGCAGTTGGGGTGAAAAAGAAGTTAAAGAACCAAAAAGGAAGAAAGCATGTTCAACTGACTAAAGATAAAGATGTGGGGGTTTCTAGAATAAATTGGAAAGCCAGATACAAAAAAGGAGAAATCCCAGAAAAGACTAAGGGAAAATAAGACAATTAATTTTTAATTCTCTTTTTGTATTATCCTTCCAATAGATCTTCAAGTTAGGGAAGAAAGACTGGCCCTCAACAGGTGTATTATGTTGCTGATGGCTTTTTAGATGTTTTAGATGTTTTGGGGACAAAAAAGAGAAGCATTTTTGGATGTCCATACCTGCTACTGTAATTATGGAAGAAAACTGACACAAATACAAATATTGAGTATTGTTATTAATAGAACTTTGTACTATTTGTTCTACTTAAAACTGGGTTTATTATGCTTTAAAAAAGCTGTTTGGTGTTTGATAAGTAATATTCTGAGCATTAAAAGCCTAGGATAGTTCTTCTGATGTCCCTGTTCATTGAAATTGGTGGTTTCAACTCCTAATTTTTTCCAGGTGATTTTTATGAATGTCTACTGGTGCTAATCAAAATGCAGTGTTTCTTAATGCAAATTTATCTTTGCAGAAACATCTGTGCTATTATAATTAATGTTATTTTAATACTTTGATTTAAAATCTTCATAGCTAAATGTAATGCTATACATAATATAATGAGAAAGAAGTGAATCATTTAGCATGACAGATAATTACTTTAACCAAAGTACTGTGTTAAACTGCTAGAAATAGAAAAAAATGACAATATTTAGTTAACATTTGGTGATTTCTAGGGCAGGCATGTGTAACTCTTTTTGCTTCAACGCATATGTCAGTGTATGTTTGTGAGTAGACTTTACCTTAACAATGAGAGAGTGGCTTTATGCACTTATACTCATTTTAGCCTTTTCTGCTTCCAGTACGTCTAAATTGCCTGGAGTTTTCTCTGGCCTCTGTTAATGATTTGCAACAATGAAAATCCACATTCAAACTCATAATGGTTACAGCTATGTGACTCTTTTACTGTTAATTTAAATATGAATTTTTGTCTCATCTTTGGTCTTGCTAAGTCAGTTGTTTAAACTTTTGATATAAAGATCAGTATATTTTTTGCAAATAGTTTTTTGTGGATGGACTGTCTTTGGAGTTTGGCAGGCTCTTCTCAGTTGAAAATAAGAGCTCTGAGATTTACATGCATTTTCTTCTGTTTAGTATGTACATTTTGCTTCAGTTGAATAGGAGGGCTCCATGTAATTTGGAGGAAGCAGAGTCCAGATCTACAGCATCATTCCCAGAAATACACTTAATTTTTCTTCATAACAACCAGTAGTTGTGATGAAAATGTTAATAGTATAAAGATGAAATCAATAATTAATCTGTGTACTTCAGACTGCTTGTTTACACTGTCTCATTTCTGGGCTACATACTGTGTTTGATATGGGAAACTAATTTTAATTTAGCTGTACAAAGTAAATCTATTTATTTTAGTAGGTTTCAAATCTGCAAATGATGCCATTGATTATGTGTTTAAAATTATATTCTCACCTTATTGTCAGCACAGACGGAATAGTCACGTTCATATTTGCTGAGATCCATCAGTAGTCAGAAATAAGGGTGAAAGCAGGGGAAATGTGCTGCTGTCTTTGAAACTGGACAAAATCCGACATGCAACTTTTGTCCATTGTATAATAGAATGAATTGGCGATCTATGCTATGCTGAAGGGATTTAAAAGAGCATTTTAGTGATTTCCTGTTTTTGTTTGGTAGAACTTGTCCTTCCTATCTGAAGAGATCTGGGTTGTACTCACTCTTTGTGTCCTTAAGAGTTGGAAGGATTGTCCTCTTACACATCCTGCCAAGTTGCCGTGCTGTGTCTCAGTACTGGGTGTTGCTGTTAGGGTTGTGGGGTGTGACACCTGGTGCTTGCTGTGATGTTGATGTTGTGTAGAAGTGGCCTGGCAGGGCTGGGAGTGAGAGCCAGCAGGGATTGCTCGGGGAACGTCCCACTGCACGCGCTGCCGCAAGGGCCACAGCTGCTCCAGTGGAGATGGACTGTCTTGTTTATAGGAACATTCTAAATCTTATTCCAGGTTTTGACTCAGATGAAGAATTTGGGCCGTTCTGTCATCAGACGCCGTTTCTAGGTGATGGTCTGGGATTGATGGCTTTTGCCTTTTGTAAACTTTTTTTAATACTTCCTATGTTTGCACGTTTGCATGATAATGCAAGCTTTGGGCCTGGTGGGGTGGTAGAGCAAGGGGAGAAAGGGCAAGGCAGGCATGTTGTCGCCAGAATTCGTACAGACCTACAGACATGGATTTTGTTTGGCAGAAATAAGCTAAATCAATCTCCACAGAATATGGATTTTGGTTTTGGGGTTTTTTTTTGTTTTGTTTTGTTTTGTTTTTTTTAAAGAAGACAAATTAAATCCTAATGAATGCATCATTTACTCCTGTTCTGTGCAATGATGATCTGCATGGCATACTTCTATTATGTGGTGACTGATGTATTTTGGCAACCACACTGTATATCCATAGGTAATTGCATCTGTGTTTGTTAGATTATGTTCTAGTGAAATTCAATGCAGATAACAGAGTGCCTTAGTGATACCTATAATAAAAACTCAATTGATAAAAATAGTGTGAATTTATTGGTTTTCAAGTATGCAGATTACCATCATCTTCTGCAGTTGCTTGAGACAGTAAAGCAGTACGAAAAGAACAGCGAAGAGTTCTGAGGAATCTGAGGGTCCACGGAAGAAAATGCAAAAAATTTCTGCTGAATTTATTATTGTCATTGGTTGTAATGGTTTTCTGCATACTTCATCAAGACCAATTTACTGTTCATATCAGCATTTAGTGGTCCAGACAAAACTGTCATATTGCTGATAGACATAAAAAAATTGCTTTGAGGTTGCCTTTGGATGCAGATGTGGGGAAGCCAACTAGTTGGTATACATATATCTGCTGATTATCTTCAAAGCTGAGCTGTAGAAGCCTACATCCATTTTGCTAACTGAACCAGGATAATGGCTGTAATGTAGCCTTTTCTTTTGTCCAGTTTTAGAGGTATCCTTACGTTACTTTTTTACAGATCAGAGAGTAGCCTCTTTTTGCACCTTGAATGATATGCAGCGAGCTCAGGGCTTGGAAGGAGCGCAAGAGTTACCTTTGGATGAGAGTCCTCCAGATGGAAAAGATTTTCTTGAGGATGCTGGGTATGTCAGAATTAAAGCATATTTCTTACAAAAGTATTTTAAGGAAAGATTTTCTCTTAATCATGCATGTCAGATTGCCTGTATGCATGTTTCCTGGCTGTTTGATGGCAGACTTGTTGCCTTGACTTATAATTTCTTTAATTTTGAAAAATGTTTCTTCAAATCAACTTCTCTCTCACTGCAGTAGGTCTGTAATGCAGATCAAGGTTAGATGCAGAGTTTCACATCATCAAATTTCTCTCTGTATTCCTCCTTCACAATAATAACTTTTTGTTACATTTAGTTCTGTTCTCATTTTAATAGAACTAATAACAGGAGCTCAATTCTGTAGGATGCAATAAGCTGATTGGCAGCAAATGTCTCAAACCTTGGAACAGGCTCTATCCTGTCTTTGCAACTATTTGCTATTTGCAAACCCATAATTTTTCTTTTACACAGAGGGAAAATAATCAATAGAATCTGTAACAAAGGACTGCAGAATTTGTGCCTAGCTACCCAATTCTTCAAATTCTTCCCAGTGCTCTGGGAGAAATGATTCCTTTTTCCCCCGCTGCTTCTCCACCTATCCTGCTCTAAGGAGTATATTTGTTAATTTAAAGACTATTCTTATTATATGGATTCAGCAGTATAATCTGTCAACCACTACACTTTAAAAGAAAAACACATCTTCGATTAGCTTTGCTCTTCAGTTGTAGGAATGGAGGAAGGGGAAATGGAGGGAAAAGTCTTCTTGCTTGTTAGACTATCACATTTTAATTCGAACCAGTTTTACAAATTAGCTTGCTTACATGGTAAAGCACATTTATTGTAATGACTTTTAAGTCCATATCTTTCCCCAGGCTAATGATCAGTAAGGATTACAAAAGGCTGTTAAAGATGTTCCCCTTTTAGCCATGGCAAACCTGTCAGATTTGTGCAATTGCATGAAGTAGCTGATTCGGCTTTGTATGTAAAGCCTCTCTCTTCACCTGCTCTCTTTTAGACACAATTACTCACGTGATGGCTAATTGCATCCGTAATGTACATGAAACAGTCTCTCACAGTGCTCATTGTCATTCAGAAAACAGAAGCTATTCTCAGTATTTTCCTTCGGTCATGCATTTGATTAACCTGTGGCAATATTTTATGTGTTTTGACCTTTAAACAAAATATTTGTCTCCATTAAGCCATAGGTTTATCCTTTACAGAAAATTACACTAGTGCACAGCAGACAAAAGAACTCTTTACAGCTCTTTTGGTTTGCAGTAATTGCTGCTGCATCTTGCTTGGATTACTGCAGTCCTTATCAGAAAGCAGCTTGTTAACCATTGTGCCTGCACACCATGGAGCAGTGAGTGTGACTTGTGCTGTGACAGTATGTGCAAGTTATTCCTAAAACATTCCTTCTTAAAATCATTGTTACTTCTGCCTGATTTGCATGAGAAGCAGTGTCATATTTCAGATACTGCAGGACTGGATTTATGTTCTAGTAATAGTCTATTACTGATGCTGGGTTTTGTCTCTGTTTTCCTAACTGTGCCTGAACTGGTTGGTTTCCTTTTCTGTTACTAAAAGTGTAACTCCGCTAAAGTGGGAAGAAAATGTTTTTCACTAACTCAGCGTGAAGGTAGTGGTTTACTTTACAGGGAACATGCTCCAAGTACTCTGACTGGAAAAGTAAACCAGCTGGAAGTCATCCTCCGGCAGCTACAAACTGACCTGAGAAAGGTAAGAGACCATTAGCACCGTAGCTACTCCCCAGTTTTGGTAGTTTTATTTTTACACAGAGATCATCAGGGAAAGAAGTACATCAGTTAAACTAGACAGTAGAGCTCAGTGGTTGCTCAGAACATTGAGGTGCAGAAGGTCCTGTGGGAATGGTTATGTGAGGAAATTGGCCCAATGCTAAGTAGTTTATGGGTCTTCACTCCAGGAAAACTGTCGTACGAATAGTCACACCCCAAAAAAGAAACACTTAATTTATGGTGCTTTGGATTTAACAAAGGATAGAGATATGGACAGGGCACCATTGCTAAGTAGTTAGCACTCTGGTTTTGTCATCCTTGTTGCCTTGTGTTTCCTTGGTCATGTAGCAACGACTTGATTTGTGCCTCATTTGCTGTCAGAATTCTGAGCTGGACATAATGCCAGGGTAATAGAAATGAGGCTGCTTTTGGTAAGAAAATAATCATGTAAGGAAAAATATTGAAATTAGATATTTTTCTTCCTTAAACATATGCTTGAAATTGATTACTTACAACTTGGGCTCTCACATATGCTTTATTATAGCTAAAAGCTTCTTATGCTTTTAATGATTGATTTATTTTTTATTTTTGTGTTAAATGGTGTAAACTACTTAAATTTTTCTATTGAAGTAACATCTAGTTTTCTCTTTATCTTGCAGTATTTTCTTGGAATGAATGAGGTAGTTGAAACATTTTTTAGGAATTAACTTGGAGTTAACAGTTGTCAGAATGAATTAGGGAGCTGAACAAAACATAGCTGTTATGACTTGCATAGAAATATTAGCAACAAAAATAAATCTTGTCATCACAACTACTCACTTTGCTCAACTTGTATCTTTGTTAACCAGGAAAAACAGGACAAGGCAGTTCTCCAAGCAGAGGTACAGCACCTGAGACAAGATAACATGAGACTTCAGGAGGAGTCTCAAACGGCAGCCGCTCAACTGAGGAAATTTACAGAATGGTTTTTTAATACGATAGACAAAAAATCCTAATGGCTGGGGCCCTGCAAAATACTTATTTGAACAGTGTAACAGCTGTACCTTTTGAATTAGCAGGGTAATGATTTCACTGTGTTCACAATCCATTTTAGGTGTTTCTGCTACGTTTTCTGTCCAGCTTTATTCATCTGAAAGGGAGAGAGAACTGTGGCAACCCGTCTTTAAATTCATATGAAGAAAGCAGAGAATAGCAGATACTTGTTTGTGTGCAGATGAATGTAAAAAATCCTTAGTGTCATTTTAGACATTTTTAGAAGTTGCTCTGGCTGGGGCTTGCCTGAAGAGGAATATTTGGGGTTTTAGTTCCTGCATTTCAGGTGCGCTGGTGAAGATGTTAAAGCAATTTAAATTAGCTTGGGCTTCAGTATTGTAAGATAAAAAGAATAACCAGACATATACTTTAATGTTTAAAAGGTGCTCTATTTTTTTGTATGTACAGTAGTTTTATTTCCACAGTCCACATTGTCATAGCAATAAGAATGGAGGTATAGTGAATAGTCACAGAGCTGTGTTTATAAAATGTTAGCACTGACGTGTTTAACACTAGTTTGGATGCAGATACATTAGAGATTATTTATTTGCAGGAACAAATGGTGCCTGAATATAAACAGTGTTTGATTTTCTAAAAATACACATGCCTTGTAAATGGCTCACTGGGGTTAGCCCACTCCCAACTTCAGTTCCTTTTGTATAGTTGATGTTCAGCTAAACAGTTACACTGCTTAACTATTGAAATCATGTATGGTGTGAGCCAGCCAATCAGTTGTACAATGCCAAATTTGTTTATCTTTGTACAGAAGCTTTGATCAAGTGTCTTGTATTTAACACCTTTATTTAAGCTTATTTAACCTTAAATTGTTGTTTTTATAAAGTTTGTTTTATCTGCACTATGGTGAGGTCAGTTGGTTGCAAGTTGGAGTATTTTGAGCTTGCCAAGACTGTACTGAGGAGTTCTAGAAAATTCTAACAATTGGATGCTGCTAGTACACAATTGATTTGTTTGTATGCTTTAACATTTTTAACTGTTTAATTTGAAATGAACATACATCCTGCTTTTTTAATAAATGTTAAAAATCTAAACCTGAAATATTTTATCTTGTATTACCTGTAATCATTGTTACCAGCAGTAACTCGGGTATCTGTTCAGCTCAGTCTCTGGGCTCTCCATCCAGAGACAGTTCAGCTCCTCAGAGCTGTCAGGATCCCTTGTTATCAAGGAAGGGTTGCCACCACTATCACGGTGAATTTCTTTGGTGCATCCTGTCCTGGAACCCAGGAGATGCCTTCCCCAGTCTGAACAAAAGCTGTTTGGGCTGTTCATTGGCATTGATTAGTGGCCTCAGAGAAAAAAAAATCCTGCTTTACTGACAAACACATGATGGAGAAAACGTTCAAAAGCGGTTCAGTTTCTTTACATTGCCTTATATGTTAGTTGTAGCAGGAAATAACTTGCCATCTTCTTGTGCCAGCAATTGAGGATTTGATTGCAGTGTTAGCATATGTGGGATGCTTTGTGTAAAGTACTGAGCTTAAAGTCTACACCAAAAAAGGACACCTTTACAAAAGGAAATTAAGCCAATGAGCACATGTGAGTTACCATGAGGAAAAAACCAAAAAGTTCAAGATCATAGTTTTATCCTGGTTCCCTCTTGGCTGCTGAATGCATTCAGGCAAACCTATGGAAAAATGTTGAGTAATTAAAAAATATATTCAACTCATGCAACTAAAATTCCATATCCACTGTTAGTGCACATTGGCTGAGAAATGTTTTATGAATTGAACAAATACATATCACTGCTGTAACTATTGTTCTGAGAGGCTCTTCTTAGGAAAGGTTGTATATGGGCAGATAATCAAGCTGTCGGTATCCTTACACTGAAATTTAAAAGACCATTTTGTATTGTATTTTTCATCAAAAACTCTGACTTTTACATACCAAACAATATCCACTAAGCTGTATTAACAGGGTAATTAAACATGGCAGTCATGTGTTACAGTAGCTTCTGATTTAAGCACCTTACAGAAGTCATTAGCAAACCCATCTGGCTGGAGACCTTGCCAAGTAACAGTGCTGAACAACTTGGGCAATTTGTCTGTGAACACATTTCTGTGAGGATTGGCTGTTCCCTTTGAAAAGCTGTGCTAACTGCAATGAACTGGAGGGTGAGCTGGCTCTGAAGGGACACTATGAGGTTTGTATAAGGGTTTATAGTCCAATATTCATTTTAGTTCTTTATCTCAGTTATTGAAAACCAGCAGTTATAACTGTGTGCACAAAAAAGACTTGCAGTAGTTATTTTTTCCATTTTTCCCATCCAGCTGAAAACATTTGATTTCCAAAAGTGACAGAAAGCTTTGTCTATAGATCTCCTGTTTTGTTTGCTGACAAAAGCAGTTGTGTTGGGGGCACGTGGTTCTTCCTTAATTAACCTTCACCATGGGGAAAAGTTTTTAGCCTGGCTGTTAGTGTTTTAATGACATGGGAATACAATATTTATCAGAGACCATAATATGGTTTTGGCATAGGTGAAGGACATTTAATTGGATGTTTTAATTAACTGGGTTTTTTAAGAATAATCCTCTTGGAAGCATTGTGCTCACAAAAAAATGCCTGGTTTAGACACATGAAGGCAAAGACTATGTTTATGTGAGCAACAAGTGGGGAGCACATGGAAAATTCAGGGTGTTGCTAACCCAGGTTTTGGAGATCTTTCAGGCTGTTCCAATAACCACAGCTGTGTAAAGGCTTCTTTGCTGTACAGCATCACAGAATTACTCCAGGAGTGGTCATTGTTAAGGAAACATCCCAGTCTGCCCATTCATGAGGTTCCCTGTGGCAGCCACACTCCCAAGGCCAGAGACTTTTGCTGGGACTGAAGCCCTTCAAAAGTGGCTCCAGGGGAAGCTGACAGGTGCCTCACTTGGCTCCCACACATCCCCTTCCCACAGCCAGACCAGGTTTCCTTACCAGTTCGACCCTGGATTTCCCATGGCAGAGTCCCAGATGTCTCATTCCATGAAGCCATTTATTCACAGTGCGGTAACACAGACACAGCTGAAGCTGCTGCCAAAAAAACAGCAGACGAGCATTTTCTGACCAAAGTCATTAAAAAAAAAATTAAAAATTAAAAATTGCTGAATATGCTGTTGATACCAATTCAGGTGCCCATGTGTCTAGACATCAGCTAGAGGTGTTTAAAGTAATTCTGAGAAGTGATTATTGGAAAGTAAGGAGACAAAAGTATGCCATGTCAAAAAGTGGGATATGTGAAGTGCAACAGTAGTAATCGTGGGCAATATATTGACTGATGACTCTGTGTCCAAAGACTAGAACTCTAAAAGAATAGGAAATTTTCACAGCCTGTTTTATGTTTTGTAAATCCAGTGTTTGGAACCTTGAGAAAACTCATGTGTTAGCCCTGACCAGAAACCTGGGAGAAGGTCTGCAAACTTTGGATAGTTACAACTGAATTGAAGCTGTGGGGCTTGGTTATACTGAACACAAATTTAAACTGTTAAATACTCATTCCTTTTTTCCCTTTGATTCCTATTTTGAAACATATGAAAGTGAGTAATTGAGTGATAAGAGCTGTTAATAATAGCATAAATAAATGGCCCCAGGGCTGTCCTGTAGCAAGTGGTAGTCTGGTCATCTGAGGTTCTTGTTACCACTAAAATACAGTCTTGCTTTCAGCTCAGGCATAACGGTGATAGATAATATATTCTGAAGGAATTTTTTTTTATGGAAACATGAGGTATCTGTATTCTTGTCAGAGCTGTGTTTCTGCCTCTGCATAGACATTCTGTTCAAGATGATGGATATCCCTTGCCCAAATCCAAGATAGTGTTTCTTTCCAAGGAGCAATGTTTCTCCTGTGTGTAAGACCAGAGCTCCAGGAAGTATATTCTAACACTATTGCAACTTCAGGCTGTTTGTGCTCAAGGCTGACTGTCTTCTGCCACACAGCTTCCGGATTCTTGGTCTTTCTTTTGTTTGCTAAGAACTGAGTTTCTCAGTAGTGGGTTCAGTAAAAACAAGCACAAAACGAAAAGCTCCTTCAGACTTATTGCAATATCTTCATTTTTTAGGAAATGCGTCGGGGTTTTGTAAAGGTACAAACATCCTTTGATCCTTTCTGTGTCTTTTCCTGTCAGAAAGCTTAGCGAGGAACTTCAGGGTGGCCCAATACTTGAACAATTTAAAGACTGCTTGAAATACTGAAATACTCATACATGAGTAGGGGGTCTTCAACATAAGCTCTAATTAATTTACAGATATGTTCAGCGTTCTTTCAGCCTGTATGCAGACCAGAGGCAACCTTGTTTTCAGTGGGGGAAATGCCATTCCATCAGTTGCAGTCTACACAGTTTGGACAATGAGGAATGAGCTATCTGCCACTCAAAGGAGAAAGCAAACAATGAGCTCATTCCTACAAATTTATATGTCACATAGCCAACAGAAGCTGTATATCATGTAGCCAGAAAAGGTCCAAATCGAGCTGTGCTTTGTAAACTGGGTGGCTGATTTCCTTTAAAAATATCAGAAAATATATTCAGTTCCTCTAGTGTAAATCAAACTTAATATAATAAAAATTACTGAAGACAGTAAAATTGGGAAAAGAATCAGTCTCATTGTATAGAATGGTGAATTACATCCAGACCATATTTTAAAATGAGGTCAAGTGATTAGACCAAAAACAGGATATGAAAATAAAATGGAAGTCGTTCTTTATTAACCGTGACCTCAGTAGTCCACAGTGGTTTGGCTTATTGATTTCTAATGTTAATGTGGTTTAAACATCTTACTAGGCTCTGAAGAATGTTCTTTCAACAGAACCATATCTATTAAATGACTCATTTGCTCTTTAAAACTAGATAGCTTTACAGCACAGCATGCCATAAGCCTCCTAATGTCTCGCCAATTGTCCAGCAGGATTGTTGATGTTTATACTGAGAAACTTTAAAGGGATGCTGACAGGAGAGTTTCATCATCTTAAAGAGCCTAATTAAGGCTCAAGCATGAAATCCTCTTGGATTTTTTAAGTGTGAATTCTTGCTATGACTGCGTGTCAGTACCTTCCTTTCCAGTCTGTCCTAATTTGTTATTGCAGAACATCCTACTGTTGTTCAGCTGCTGATTATTTTTAGTTGGTTTGGTTTGTTCTTTTTTTGATAAATCAAACATGATCTAGAAGAGAGTCTGAAGGAACCCTAAGGAGAGTGAAATCAATCTGCAGACTAACACAGAGGAGCATCCCTTTATAATGTTTTTATAATGTCACAGAGATGCTTTCATAATCCTCTTAGAGTGAAGAAGAGAAAAATGACTAGGCTTGCATATGTAACAGGCCAGTCTGTAATTCCTGGATGCACCACAGTTTCTCTGTCACACCATGTGTACAGCAAACCCCATTGCAGTGAATGGGAACAATATGGTAATAACGATTTGTCCACGTTTTACAAGAAACACTGTAAATTCCCTCCATAAAAATCACTATTCTTCATCTCTAGGAAAGTTCTCAGAAATACCCAAGCTGCACTTTTTAGAATTATGTGGAAATACTCAGTTACTGTTGATGGCGTGAATCCGTTAGTTGGTGTTGTGAATGAGAGCAAGCATTCTAAGCTCACTCTGAGCTGTGCTGACACTAAAGGCAGATGCTCAAAGGCATCAGAGTTGCAGATACACCTGCACCTTCTCCTTGAAGGGAATATGCCAGAAATATCAAAAGGCTGTCTAGTGTCTAATACTTGATTTGATCAGAATACAGATGAGAGCAAGGTAATGCTGACAGAGATACTCTGGTCTTCTGAGTCTGGAGACAGGTTGTTTTTACTCAAGGTTCGCAATCAAATTTTTCCTCCCCACCCATAAGGACTGATTTTTTTCTTCTGCCTCCTGTTCTGGAGCTCTGAGCAGCTTTCTAAATTGCATGGTCCCATCTGGCACCTCAGGAAAGTGTCATTTTCCCTAGCATCTTGCAGATTATTCTATGAGCCCTTTTGTTACAGACAAGTCTCCCATTCCTGTTAGGAGTGCCCAGCTGGCCTGCAGGCTCCCTTCTCTCTTTTGCTCCCCTTCCTTGCCTGCTGGAGTAAAGCAGACAGCCCCTGTGCTGTGCTCCTGTAGCCTTTCAAGCTGCCCACAGCACACGGCATACATTCAGTGGTCAAACACTGGGTGCCACATCCAGACCGTCCAACCAAGAAAGGTTGGACCACATGTTTCTTGAGGTCACTTCCAGCCTGGTACTCTGTGAAATACAAGAGGTCATGTCCTTCCCACTTACCTAAGTGTTTTTGAAACATTTTCTTGTGGTCGTGTAATGGTAACTGGACAATCTGGTGTTACCAGTACTGAGCACGAACTGTGGATCACAGCTGGAAATGCAAGAAATCAAATGGGCTTGAAAAAATGTAAACAGCTTTGTCTCATTAAAGTCATCTAAAGGGAAAAGTGGCACAAGAAACTTCACATACTTTGAGGAAAGGCTTATTTCTTGGCCACGTAATCTTCACTGGCTAAATGTGGTGGGGTTTTTTGGGTTTTTTTTTGGTTTTTTTTTGGTTTTTTTAATGCATGGTTTTAGTTTTAAACAAGCTTTTGCAGAAGCCATGAGATGATTCAAACTTTATTGTAGAACTATTTCTAGTGGCAGACAAATAAATTCAGGATTCCTAGGTTATTTTGGGAGTAACCATAGGAGCTATATCTCTATTTAAAGTGCATGAAGTATCTTTTCTAATGTACAGTGGCCTGTACAGCTGAATAGCTATCCCTTTGAAAGTATATTTAACTCCCAATATGTATTAGGTATTGTACTGTCTAAAAATGCCCTTCTCTATGAACCTCTCACGACTGGGGCTTTATGTTCCAACTCTGAGCAGGAAGTATGGAGAATTCTGGTTTTTAATGAAGCTACTTTTTGTTCTCTTAAAATAATCTGATGACCTTAAACTTGCTAAGACAACGTTTCCAGAAAAGTAAATGCTGTCTTTCATCTCTAAGTGCATTTACATGATTTGGTCTGTATGGATTTGGAAGGCTGAGAGTCCATTTTTCATACAGGCAGAGACATTTTTCCTCCCCTGTGAGAAACCACATTTCCTTTTGAAGCTGTTGCACTTACTGTCAATTAATAGGACTTATGATTTGTGACAGAAATTTTGGCCAGAAGGAATGTCTGGGGGTCATCATGTCCAGGCTCCTGAAGCAGCACTGCCATTTTACCACGTTGGTTATGGCTTTGTCTAGCTAAGTCTTACAAATCTCCAAGGACAGAGGTTCCATAATCTCCATGAGTACCCTGCATTATCTACCACTAAAGCTGGAAGTTTTTTCCAACATCCATCCCAGCCACAATCTGTGGATGTTCCCCCTTGCTATCAGCTGGCAGTGCCAAAATTTTGCCTTGTTTCATTTGTGTAAATACCCCCAAAATAGTTGTAGACTATTATTAAATCATCCCTTAGTCTCTTCTTTATCAGATTAAACAAGATTAAACAACTCAATTCTCTCAACCCCCACTTTTTGCCTTAAGGTTCCTGACCATTTTAGCAGTTCTCTGCTGATCTCTCTCCAGCTTATTATCATCCATCTCATACCGGGAGTCCAAAACTGAACACAATATTCCAGTTGAAGCTTTACCAGACAGTTGTTTACCCCAATTTTCCAAAGACATGCAGCATAACTGTAGTTTCTGCCATGTTCCTTCTCTTTCCCACCAACCCCAATGCTCTCTGGACATGCAATTTTTTTTTAATTTTTTTTTTTTTAATTTTTTAAATTTTTTTTAAATTATAGCTGAGATTTTGTCTGGCTAGGGTTTGGGGAAAGGAGATGTCTTGATGGTTTGCTATTGATGTCATTTGTGGAGGTGGCCACAAGGTCACCTCTGCAGAGGCACACATACTGATAAATAAGTTTAAAATGTTGGTGTTGGGCAGAAATTGAAGTAATAAAACACATGTGTACACCTTCTGTGAGATGCACATTTGCTGAAACTCCCCAGAGGAGTGTCGTTGCTGAAAGGAAAATAAACTTCCTTAGTTTAAGGTTGTTTCCAAACATGCTGTTGCTATTTGTTGCAAATCCAAGAAGGGTGCTTGGTAGGAAACCTCTCACTTGTGTTTCTGATACAGATTCTCAAAGGTCTGTCTGTCTGAAGCCTCCTATATCTGAACTCACCATGTACATTTTCTTAATAGCTGGAGAGGGAGAACAAGGGTTTGCAGAAGGAGGTTCAGCTGGACCATATCCTAGAGCTCCTCTGGAGTGAGTCACCCGCTGACACTTCCTTTCTCTCTCACTTGAGAACAAGAGGAGCACCAGAAAAGGAGCACAGGTATGGAGTTCAGCACTGCAGCATGTTTGCTGGAGTTTTTCATTGTTCATTGCTTTTGTTGCCTTTGATGTTTAAATGAATGTTATGAAGATCATGAACAAAATGCAAAACACCCTGACCTGCTTTAGCTACAAGCTAGATCAGTGTTTGGATTATTTGAAGTCAGCCCTGTTTTGTGTTTGACACAAGGTATTACCCCTTGAAGGTGATTTTTCATTTTGAATAAATGAAAACAGGAGATGTGAGATGCACTCACCCAATTTATCTTAGCTGAAACAAGTTTGAAGCATTGCTGGATGCCTCAGCAAATGATATATGATCACCTGGAAACAGATTTTACAAACCAGGTTTTCTATCCTATTTGGGCACATTGTTCTGAGGAGCAGAGTTCTGCTGAATTCAAGCTGGTATTAAAGTAAAATCTACTTGAGACCCTAACAGAGTATCTGATAATAAAGTGACTTTGAGCCTGATCTACTACTGTGTTATTCCAGTTTGCCTCTAGAGTAACTCACTTCACTTAACCTTACTATACTTTATATTAGCTTCAAACTAGCTTCAAGCTACAGCTACTCATTGTTGAATCAAGTTCTGTGTTTTGATCAAGATATAGAGAACTGTATTTTAAAAAGTGCTGGAGTCTTTGTTTGTTTTGGAAGATGTTAAAACATGTTAAAGAAAATTAGTTCTAGGCTGAACATTTGTATGACAAGGTCTGCCTACAGCAAATCTCTATGGCTGAGCTGCAGATCTCTCAAAATAAGATTTCAAATTGGAATGTTTATGCAAGTCTTAACACTTGTAGTACCAGAGGATGTTGCCATAATAATAAGTGGAATAAGAGAGTGTTGTCACACTGCATTGAATTTCTGACCTCTGTGAGACAAATTGATCCTCGAATGTTAAGGCCATAAAGGATTATCTGAGGAAAAATGTTTTCTGGATACTTGTAATGAAACTCAATATGCTACATGATTCGAGTAAACATTAAATGAATTCATTGTTGTGACCGGTTTATAAATGACCGTGCAAAAGCAAAGTGCAAAGCAGAAAGCACCACCGAACAAGAAAATAGGCAATAACAGGGATTTTTACCTGTACCACTCCACAGATGAAACTTTCCAAAGGGCAAAAATATACAAAAGTCAACAACTCTGCTGAGTTGAAATTAAATCCTGTGGTTATTTCTAATGCACAGCAATGTGGAACAATGGAGCATTTCTGGGTTTGCCCTCTCCAAAAGGAGCCATCAGCAGCCAAATACAGCAGTTGTAGAAAATATGTTAAGGGGAGTTTTGCTGTCTTTGTTACTGCAAGGCAGGCTGGTTCTCAGAGTCCCTCTGGCTCTGCAGGGACTGGAGAGAAGGGGAACTACTGGGATACGTTTGTGCCTCCATAGCACCAACATACTGAATCACCTCTGCATCTTTTTCATACTCTGTTGATTATGCTACTGAAGTTGTTTGGATCATTCTTCAAGGTAATGGAAATTATGTTGGGGAACAGAGCCAGGATCCCAAGAGCCAGAGTAGCTGAAAGAGCAACAGGCCTGCTTGCCTCTCCCTCTTCATGCCCTGGGCTTCCTTGCTGCAGCCTGGGATATGTGCCATGGATTGGAATCCCAGCAGGCTGGAGTGACTCATCCACCAACGTGTGTGTTGAGAGGTTAAAACTCACCCTCCCTCCCTCCCATTTATACCTATGGAAGACTTTGGCTGGGCATGTAGGTATTTTGACTTACTGAAATGGAGCTGTGCTTGGGGCAGGCCAGGCTGCTGCAGTTCAGTCTCAGAGCCTGGAGAGAACGACATGCATTCCCGAAGTAGAAACAGGCGTCAAAGAGCACTGCCTTCAGTCTGGCAGGAAACACCATCATGCCTTTGATGTAAACTGGTGCTGTGGCAGGAAATTGTGCCCAGCTCTATGCAGCCTGAGTTCTGTCACTCCCTCCAGAAAACAGAGGGCAGAGCATCCTTGTTTTTGCTGATAGAGCCCATTACCCCACAGGTGAATGTACTGTGCCAGGCATAAATGATCCATAATCCAACAGCAATTATGGAAACAATGTGTATGAAATCCCCTGTGAAGAGACATATTTGTTTCTCCAAAATGAGTTGCTTCTCACAAGACTATGAAGTATTTCTTCTTTTATGAGTATTTCTCCAATAGCAGAGCCAGGTCTACGAGGGGATGCATCAATTTAAATGTCAAATGTCACAAGAGAATCTCTTTTTGGCACTCTCGTGTATTTCGTATCATTTCACTTTCCTCTCATGTTCTCTACCCTTTCAGAGATGAAGGCCATTTTGAACTTACAGATCTCAGTGCCTAGATCTGATAACCAATGTAGGAAAGGTAACCTAATATTAAGTGAATGTCTTAGGGGAAAATTTACGTAATTTTAAGCAACTGCAACACACTGAGCTGCTAAAAGAAATGAAGGTTCTGTTGCTCTTGGTTTTCTCCAAAAATGTCCAGGACAGAGTTGAGAGTTTCAAAACTGGAGGAGTCTTTCTTTGCTCATTCTGCTTACCACTTCATGGAAAAACTTTCACCTTTTGTCCTTACCCCTCAAATGAAATCCCAGCACTCTTGGTCAGGTGATCTACTTTGATTCGCTTGCAAAATGAAATCAATAATCTCATTTAAAAGACTTGCTGAAGGCAGGGAATCTGCCTCGTATTGGACATGCTATCAGGGAAGAATCTTCCATTCTGGATGCAACCTGACCTCCAGCCTCTAAGGATAACTAGCCTGAGAGAGCATGAGGGATTCTGTGGCAAAATCAAATGCGTGGAGAGATTGTGATAAGAGCTCTGTGCTGCTGCCCGAGAGTTATTAGGATTATACCACATTTCAGCTTTTCAGTCACACAACTTTTCCACAGATTTTCTAAATAATTGCATTTGAGCCAATATACACAGGATGATGTAAGGTGCGGATGGGTGAATGTGTTGACACACTGAAAGCATAAGTAGCAAAAGACGTGGTGTTTGTCTTGCTTGCCTCGTTGCACACAGATGACAGCCACAGTCACAGTGTCTCTGTGAAATCACGAGTTTCTTTGATTATGACTGAGAAAACGTCCATTTCCCATTTTCAGAAAGCTGTTTTAGGCACTGCTGCAGGAGAAAACCAAACCAGCTGAAGCCTGAATGCGATATTTTGGATTTCTGGTGCAGAAACCCGCATCGTCCTCCCCTGCCCGCACCCATTTCGTTGTTAGGTACAAATACACAGCAAGTCTCATGGTAGAGACCTGTTTTGAGAATGGGGGCCACACTGTACCTGACTTCTGGTCTATATCGGGTTCCAGTCTTTTAGAGAAGGAATACAAGAGCTTTCCAAGGCTAGATCTGGGACCGTGTATATTTTGTAATAATCCATAGCAATATATCAAATGTCCTTTTAGATTTAGAGAGTGTAGGATTTCACAGAGCGGCTTCACCTCCTGAGGCCTTAAGAAGAGCTCATTGACACTCTTGGAGTAAGTTGCACCGTTGCTGAGGGAAATATGACACTCAAAGATAAAGGAGAGTGCAAGTAAGGAGAAAAAAAACAACTCTGCCCTGTGAATTCGTAAATGATCAGATTTACTGAGGTGCCATCACCACCTCTCCAATTACTCTCCTGTGGGAGGGTGCAGGGTCCCACGCAGTCCCCATGCTGCATTTGCAGCCACACAGCCCAGGTGGCCACAGACGTGTGTAACTCTTTCATGTTTGTCAGCTAACAGATCAGAGGAGTCCAGTGCTGATCTAGGGGAGTTGCATGAAGCCTCATTGCATCTAATGCATCAGGAGTATTACAACTCTGTGCTCTTCCTTATCCAACCCCCACTGACTGTAGTGGAGTTGGGTAATTCCCTGTTTGCTGTGACTTTGAGGTCCTTCATAAATAACATCAGTTCTTTAGACAAGGGGTCAAGCAGGCAGCTGATTTAACCCATAGGGCCACTGGTGGGCAATGAAAGCAGATTCCTCAGCACAGAGTCATGGTTACCTGTTCCTGGATGTTCTGCAGTGCAGTCTGCCTCCATTTTGCCTGTTTGTAAGGTGCTCATCTGTTTTTTTTACTGAGCTGATGTTGACTTCATCGTTTAAGGCACCAGCAAGAGTTATGCACACATGGGAAGGTCAGGGGGGCTCCAAAGGCAGCTGACTGTGAGTGTCTAGAACTTTTTTAAAAACAGAAAGTGAAGGCTAGGGGAATGCAAGTACAGCTACACAACAGGGAGGCAATGGAGAGCATGGGAGTGGCAGAGTCTGCTCAGTTTTTCCTCATGGAGCTCTGGCCTGATGTGCTTTTACACAACAACCTTCCTGTTGGGGGCCCCGTGTGCTTTCCCATCCCAGGTGGAGCAGGCTGTGGCACCTCCCAGGAGAACCCAAAGTGCAGATTGCCTTAGCCAGATGTGACACAAGCACCATCACTGTGCATAAAGGCATCACAATGTTTGTTTTAAGAGTGAAAAAGCAGTGACGTGACTCACTAATACCAGACATCCAGCTTGTTCATAGAGCCATATCTCTTTCCTCAGCAGCTGATTTCTGCTGCTTGAAGCTCCAGGCAGCTGGGGTAGTGATGGTCTTTAAATGAGTGTCGTCCCAGTGTTTCCCCTGCTTGTGCCAGAGCCCCCTGGACAGCCACACCTGGGAGGGGAAATTGGATTAAACTGAGCAGGAGATGGGGAGACCATCCTGCAGGCCAGAGCCACTGCAATCCCCACCATATATTTTGTTGACAGCCTGCTCCTTAGGGCTCTCTCTCTTGACCCTGGAGAAGCCCTGGGACAGATTTGGATGGTTCCATTGGTCCATCATTGAACCTCAACCTGTTAACAGGTTCAGTGGTACTTTGGTATGAATTGGAGCCAGGAAAGACTTATTTGGAAATCTGTTTATTTTTTTTCATGCTGATAAAAGATGAACAATGCATAAAGTTTGTTCCCTCTTGAGTGCAGGAGGTGAACAACAAACTCAATTTCACCTGAGATTAGCCAAGAAGCAGAAGCTGATTTTTGCCTTTGAAGCTGAAACATTGATCATGAAATAAATGATGCTATTATTTCTTGAGGTGCATGGAAGGAGCTTTTGCAGCCACAATATGAGAGATGCCTTATTGTTTCTTTGTTATTTCATGTTGTACAAAGGAACTTCTCCTATTTATATCGTGTGGAATGTTATAGCTACTGGAGTTTTCTGCCTGGCTGATTCTGCATTAATTTACAATGAACATTAGTCTTGTGATTTATGGACTGCCAGATTCCCTGAGTAGAATAACTTCCTTGAAGAAAGCTTCTCACCCACAGGATGGCTCAGACAGAGAGTTTCACTTGTCTCTGCCAGCTCCAGCCTGGGATCTTGAAAGAAGAAAAGAGCAGGCAGGATGTGGCAGGTGAAACAGCCATTTTGGCACAGCAGACAGCATTTGCTTTGGGTGAAAAGTCTAACGTGGGCTCACCCTTCTCTCTTGTTACTTCCAGGTGCCTCCCTTGGACACAGGGGATCTGTCCAGCCCCAAAGGGAAATAACAACTCTGTATTTATGTCTTCTGAAACTTGTATGGGAAAATTCATCAAATGGTTTGCACTTTTACAGCTCAAGGGTTTGTGCTTGCTTGTCTTAGGAGCTGAGGTGGAATGTCTCCACCTGGGAGCTGGGATCAAAGGTCACCCAGGCATTACTATTGATTTACACAGGGATGAAAAGCAGAGTCAGATTCCACAATCTGCAAATCCTTGGGAACTAGTTCTCTTATTTGGTTATTCAGTGTGGTGTCAGCATTCTGCTCTGAGGAGACAACAGCTTCAGAGGAGCATCACCCAAAGGAACTCCCTCCTCAGGGAACAGTTTGGCAGGCACAACACCTTTGATGACTTAATATTGTGCTCAGACAGTAACGACTCCTGGCTTGAGAATAAAGTAAAGGACAGGGAAAGAGGAGGATTTCAAGGAGTTTGGTTGTGCCTTACATTCCTAGAGCAACAGTCCTGCCTCCTCCTCCCTGCCCCACTCCCCGCACTCCTCCCTGAGCTGCAGGGAGCAAAGACAGCAGCATGGGTTTTGGTAGCCTAGATCAGGTGAGGCAATATGTCTTCATGCTCCAACTAGATATTAGAAATGCCTCTACCAGGTATCATCAATATCACAGCTCATGCCAGTGGGCACTTCTGTGGTCAGTCTTGAAAGTGAGGCTAAAAGCTGACTTTACAGACAGGACACAACCCAAATGTGCTTGGACACAACCCAAATGTGCTTGTCTGGTTCAGACATGAAGTGTGATCCTTGTCCAGAGTGAGGGAATTCCCACCCTGGCTGCTCAAGCTCCTCATGTCCTGTGCGGCTGTGTGCAGTGCTGCTGTGTCAGGGCTGGCACTGGGGAGGCTCTCACAAGCTCTGGGTCCATGTCAGTAAAACAACACAAAAGTGAACTTTGCTGGTGAGTTTACCAGCCCAAATTCCCATAGCAGGGGGAACTGGAGGCTCTGATAAGATGTTTATAGTAGTTCATTGGGAGTGCATGTAGAGAGGTGAAGTCACATGTGGCAGGAGAGATTATCTGGAGTAGCTTCTCTTGCTAATCCTGCTGGATGCAATCAGCTCATAAAAGCAAAGCAAATTCCAAAGCAAATTGCCAGGGCTTACAGGATTACTTTGTGGATGAAAAGACATTGCCATTTAAACACTTCAGGAAATGATCTCACTTCCTCTTAGAAATTTTCAAAGACTGAAGAGCAGTTATATTTTTTGGCCACTTACATCTCTAATTCCAGGTGTTCGAACATCACACAAGACTCAGCAGTATGTCCTGTCCAGCTCCTTCTTGGAAAAAAATTGTTCATGATGGTCTTTTGCCAGGTTCTTAAAAACTCAGGGTCTGAGAAAACATGGTTATAAACCTGGATGCTGATCAGGGAAGAGGCTAAAATGGAGGGACACCAAAATGGGAGGCAGAGAAACTGAGAATATTGTTACTGTTCTATCATTCAAATCAGGCAAAAAAAAAAAAAAACAAACAAAAAAAAGCTGTGAATCTTGAAGGAAACTTTATTTACAGCACTTTCTCTAAACCAAGATGGTGGGCATACCTTGAAAGAATTTAGTGGCCAAATTCCTAGTCACCTCTAGGAATTACACTCATTATTAATGCTTTGGATTGTGCTTTAACTGTGCTTTCATTGTCTGGTCAAGCTTTCATATCCCAGAAACTAGGACTTATTAGAGTAACTGGCTCATCCAAGTGAATCATGGATTCATGGTCCATGGATTGGGCTTTGATAAAAATAAGAAATACACTATTTTATAGGAGAAGCCCAAAGACACTTCTCCTGTTGCCTATTGCTAGGAAAGTTTTTTTTTCCCAAGGGCCAATTATTAATTTATTTTCATTAGTGTAAGAATGTCTTGGCTAAAAAACAGTTTTCAGACTGGGCTCTTCTCCTGGCTGAGGTAGCACCAAATGAACAGGTCTGTGCAAAGTGCCCTCTTTTGAGCCCATTTGTATAAAGTATCCAGAGGTTTGAAACAAAGCAATCAGTCACACACATAAGACTGTTCTGGTGGACTTCAGCCAGGCCATTAACATAACAAAGAAAATATGTGCTTATTCAGGTTCTATTTATTATCCATATTTCATAACTTCTAAAGAGGGAATTGCTTGAATAATGGCAGTAATAATACATTAGTAAAGAAGCTTGTTCTAATCTTCAGCACGATCTGACAACAGAAAAATACTGTCCAGTGTCTTGAAGTGTGTGTTTGTGTGTGTTGTGGGGGGTATGAAGAAAGCTATATCTCTCCCAAATGTCATAGGAACCCGTACTCAAAATACAATTAAGTGCTCAGTGATGTGGAGTTCACAAGAATATTTTCCTGTTTTTTCCTTTATTTTGCTTCTCTTTTCTTTTTTTGTACATCTTCACTGCCAGCCTGAAGAGCTCCTCTGGAGTTCAGCACTGTGGTCTCTGGCCTCAGACATCTGTGTGACAGTGAAAGCCCTGTAGAACACTTGAGGTTTTTGCCTGCACCTACACAGGAGTGCTGCCTGTACAGGGTTTGTGTGGATTGCTACCCAGCAGTTAATGCACAGGCATGCAGGTAACTCAAAGAAAGGCTGTTGAGAAAAGCCAGTGGGCTGCAGTAAGAAAGATTCAAATCTACATGGCAACGCCCTGGAATAATGTCTGTGTGCCAGCAAAGACAACATCTTCACTAGTTTGACTTGCATTTCTTTAAAAATAAATATCCAAGTGGCTTCTTACTGACAGGTTTTCATATCATTTGTCTACTGGTACTGGAAACACAGGAAGTCGAGTAAAGCAGGAGTTCTATGTCGTGCTTTCCTCTTCATTTTCCTAAGTTTTCTATAAATAGTACACCTTGGGGGTTGCTGATATCTAACTATATAGTTGGGCTGCTGCAATTTTTCTATGCAAGTGATTATATTTTTTTAAGGATTTCTTTTTCTCTAATTGCCCACAGCAGATGGTTAGAATTTGGCATCTGGAGAGATGTTGATCTACAGATATACCTTGTCTTCTCCCACAACAGTCTGTTCTAGAATTAGCTCACTTACAAACTGCTACAGATGTTATTTTCTTTCATTGACCTTCTCCAACGTTGGCAGCATCCCAAAATAGTAAGGGAACATGGCCATTGCTAGGTGCAGGTTTCAGCACCTGCAGGTGCAAGGGGTGGTGAAGGATGGAGAGAGAGCTCAACCCTGCCCACACCTCTCAGGCCTTCCAGGCAGCTTCCAGGGCTGTGGTTTGGCCATCTGGGCTGAGTTCCAGAGGCAGCAGCCCTTGCTGCAGGGGGGCACTGCTGTCCCTGGGCTGGTCTGGAGGGCACCACTCTGCCTCTGATCACAGGAGCCCACCCCACAGAGGCACATGGGGTGCAGGAGAGAAGGCTCACTGCTGTCTAGTGGGAACAAATTGTTTCAACACTCTTCTGCTTGAAAATGTCGTTTCTGCCCTGTTGAAGATGGGGGCACATGGCAGTCTGGTCACACATGGTTTGTCCCAGGACCTTTTCCTCCTGCAGTACAGAGGCTGGCCAGATAAAAGTGCAGAAATAACATAGCTGAGGACAGGCTCTGTGTTTTTGTTTGGTTTTTAATGACTTTGTGGTACAACACAAACAATTGTCTTCCAGATGACTAGACAGGGTGCAGATGGTAAAGGGGATGACACTAGCAGCATAACTTCAGAAATAATCATCTCTCAAGTAACTTCCTGTGCAATACCTAAGAGATAATAGCAATAATCGATGTGGGTACCTTACAGGTACAATTTGTCATGCACCTTAATAGGTTTAAAGGCCTTATTTTTGTTCTTTCACTGATTCAGAACATTATTTACTTTATCTATGGGGAGTTATTCACCTTCTCACTCCGCACTTCTTCTCAGATTGGCCAGGATCCAAGGACTAGGTCTTTTGCTCTACTGGGAATGCTTCCCCAGGAAATTCAGTGTGTTTTAGCTGGCACAGGATCTTCTCAATTGTCCCTTTGTAAAAGAGGAAAGGACAGAGTGTAGGATTTGGGGTGGTGTTTGAAACAAGAGTCCAAGTAGGGATTATTAAGTATTAAGATTCAGATTAACTTAAAAACATCACCTTAGAAGCTAAAACACCACCTTAGAAGCTGAAACACCCCAAAATAAAAAACAAGAGACTGTTTTCAGGGCACTGGTGACCATGCTGCTTTCCCACCAGGTGTAATGGACACACAAAATTTGGCATATGAGAAAAAGTGGCCTGGTTAAGGGATCCTTGCTTTATTTTCAGGAGAGAAGTGGTAAGCACAACATGAACAGGTACAAGATCAGCTGTGCTTTGGTTCTGATTCCATCCTACCCTGGATTACAAAGGCAGAAAACACTGTAGATACAGATGCACTGTAAGGTCTGGCATTTCTCTTTAGGAGCATCCAGACAACAACCTCTGGTGAACTAAGGGCTTTCCACAGTACAGCACTTGCAGCATCTCCACCAGGACATCTGTATTCTCAGCAGGAGTGAATCATCTCTTATGAGTCACTTGTGTTGCTCTTCCTTTGCAGGCTGACCAGGTCTGGCTCTCCTTGGGGAGAGAGAGCTGATTCACAAATGGTGAGACTCAAATGGAGCCCTGCAGCTGCCACATTTGATCTCAGGGCCAAAGATTTTCTCCTGCCTTGGGTCCAGTGAGTTCTGGTCAGTTTAAGCCTCTGCTGTGCTTACAGGCTGAGATGATATGGCCATGTATTTCCACATTTGTACAGGCATCTTCAATATTTAATTTGGTATGACAAAGCATGTTGATGTACAATGAGGCTTGCAAAGTGAGCAGAAGTGCTCCAAGTATGATGCTTGAAGGCATGCTCCATCCACAGCAATTACTTAATTACTAGGTACAAATGTACCAAGTCTGTGTAATTCACACTGAAAACTGCCTGGATTTGAGCCATAAATAATATGATCAAGTTCATTTGATGAGACAGAAACAAAGTAATGGAAAAAAAATAGAGTCATATATTACAAATGCTATCTTGGGAGTAATAAATTCATCAGAAAACACAGAGCACAGATGATAACCATTGCTGCTCTGGAAAGACCAACAAATTCCTGTTCACCCAGGGTATTGATAAAACTCGTAAGTCCATGTTCTGGGCTGGCTCTTTTGGAGCAAGCCAAGATTTTCTTTTTGGTCCTACCTGAATTTAATGAAGAATGTGTTCAGAAACACAATTTAGATGACCCTTCCACTATGTAGTTTGTGTTAGGGTTATACATTGCTGCTATTACTCAGTTCTCTGAATATTGCAGTTGAGTGAGCACATTAGAGCATGAGAAACTTTGCATCCCAGGAGCATGTTGTTCCTATCCAAATTAAAATGGATTATGGAATATTACAACATTCTCCAAGGCAAAGGTAATGGGAAGTATTAAAATGCTTGGTCACTGCAGCCTCAGTTGTGAGGCACCAGGAGACAAAAGTAACCCATTTTTTCTATCTCCTAGGAAGTTCCCAGGGTCATCAGCTGTGGAGTTGACACTCCTGTGCAGGTGGGAAAGGGAGCACTTGGCAGATGGGTCAACTCCACTTTGCCAAACTCCTGCTGATGGAAAATGAAGAAGTTCTGGCATCCCTTTGCCAAGATAATGAGAAATAAAGGGCTGGGCCCAACTTTTCCAGAAGGTAAATGGTATCCAGTTTGCATAAGAAAAACAGATTCATGTCTAAACCAAGTATCTCCTCAAAGCAAAGGTTTGGATTGGTTCAACCATTCCCAAAAGGCAGAACAGCTGGTCACACAGGTATACAGCAGTCCCTAAACCTGATCTCTGCTGAGGTCAGCAGTCAACAGGGTGGGGTCAAGATTTTCTGGTGGTACCTTTCTAGTGGTATTGGGTAAATGTATCTCCACATGATGACTGGTGACCAAAAGACAATAACTAAGTGAATATTTTTATTGACTAATTAATTAATTACGTGGCTCTCACTCAGAAGAGCTTGCAGGCTGAGAATGTGAGCAGGCTGGCACGTGCATTTGAGCTGGCTGAGGTTTGCACTGTGGCAGCTGCAGCAGCATGCTGATTTTTTTATTTCCTCACATCCCTGCACGTCCCTTCTCCTGATCCGAGTACTTTGATATTCCAGTGTGCTGCCTCAAAGCCAGCCAAGCAGACACCATTGATGAGATGGTTGTGTTTGACCCCACTGGCTGCAGAATGTGCACCACCCCAGGCATGGGGAGGCTCTCATTCCCATACTCCTGCATTCCTCCTTGCATACCCACAGTGAGGGCCTGGCATAAGAGCCTTTGCTCAATCAAAACTGATTCAGAGCACAGTGTGGACTTAAAATTAGCTCTTTGAAGTCTCTGATTTCAGCCCAATATAGATCAGGTTTATTTTTTATAAGAAGAAGATTATGGAAATAACAAAATATTTGTGCTTGGTACCTGTGTGCTTTGCACTTCATAAGCAGAGACGTGGTAAGCATACATGGTAAGGAGCTGCCATACACAAATGTGTTTTATCTCTCTGTTAACCTTCTGGATTTACTATGATGCTGTCCTTGTCACTTTTTGCTGACAGAAGGAGTCATAGGTATAGTATCAGATCCATCAGCTCAGGCTGTGGCTGTACATCTGACAGCAGACAGCTCAGATTGCCGTCAGCCCCGGCCGTGCACCCGGCAAGACACGTGTGGTGTGAACGGGTGAAATAAGTCAAGTTTTCAATCAGCCAAGCAGGGATGGAGCCCTAGTCCCTGTAGTGGTGGGCAGGAGCTTGTATCCCACCTAGCACTAATTGACACTTTTCATCTTTCACTGTCTCTCCTCAATCTGCCCCTCATCACCATGACAGGGAAGCACTGATTAATGACCCCAGAGGAAATGGGGGACCTTGTGCCATGTGGAGCTGGATGCTTTAGAGATCCCCTGGGTTTCGGAGCTGAGGCAATGCTGAAGGTGATTTTCTGCTGCCCTGGGACCCATGATAAACAGAAATGTTGTTCTTTGAGTCTCTTGAGTGGGACATCTTGGTATCTATATGCAAATAAGTTGATAAGAACCTAATGATCAGCCACTTTGTGGCCATAGCAATAGAGGAGAGTATGTGCATTGCGTATGACGTTGGTACCTGCTGAGACAGCTGTCTTGGGTTTTGTATTTCTTGGGAATTTTTGATGTTTCCTGCTGATAGTGTTAATAAATCAGAAGGGAATTGCACAGGCAGTGCTGCCAGACATACAAATGAAGATGCTACTTTGCAGGAAAAATATGTGATGCTGGGTTACATTTGCACATTCTGTCAGTCATTTTGTCCAGCTTCACATGCAGTACTAACCAAGTAAAAGACTGCACATGGAGGAAAATAGAAATTGGAAGAGACATGAATGACAGCAAATTATGGTGGTGGGGAGAGATCACCTGCTTGGACTTTGGGACTGTCATTCAGAGGGACTTCAACTATCAAAGAAAATGGACTGGAAAAGCCTTATGAAGACAAACACAGACCTGCACATAGAAGAGAACAAGCTCATATAACAGGCTGGGGACCAGCTGCCTCAGGAGCCTCTCTATGGAAAAGGACTGGGGGCCCTGCGAGCACAGGCTGCCCAGAAGGCAGCAGAACCTCCCAGCAGAGATGGAGGGCAACCACACTGCGGGAAAGAGCATTGCAGCAGCTCAGGAGAACATCCTGCCCTTCTGCTTGGCACTTTTGAGGCCACATGGGAAGCAGTGTCTAGTTTTGGATGGATTGGGACAAATCAAGAAGACAATCAGGGGGCTGGAGAACACAACAAATGAGGAGAGGCTAGAGGAGATGGGCAATAGGCTTGTGCAGCCTGGATAAAAGCAGTTAAGATGGAGAAATAACTACAGGGTCCCATGGGCTGATGGGGGGTTATAGAGAAGGAAGAGTCAGACTCTTCTACAAGGTACAGAAAGAACAAGGTCCAACCATCACAAAATGCTAAAAGAGACATTTGGGTTAAGTGTCATGAAAAAAAATTGCAGTGACAGTATTTCATCACTGCAACGTGTTGCCACTTGAGGTGGCTGGACCTCCTTCTCTGGTGGTATTCACAGAATGGCTTGGGCTGGGAGAGACCTCTGCCATCATCTTCATGGCCCTCCTCCGCACCCCTTCCAACATGTCCATGTTCTTTTTTGTGCTGCAGTCCCCAGAGGTGGATGCAACACCTCAGGCGGACTCTCACCAGAGCAGAGGATCAGAATTCCCTCCCTCAACTTGCTGTCCATGCTGCTTTTGTTTCAGCCCAGGATGGACTGTGAGTGCATGCTCTTGGCTCATGTCCAGCTTTTCATCCGCAAGAGCCCCCAAGCCCTTCTCCACAGGGCTGCTCTCAATGGGTTCTTCTCCCACTCTGTACCTGTGTCTGGGGCTGTGTCTACCCAGGTATGGTACCTTGCACTTGGGCTGGTGGAGTCTCATCAGGTTCATGTGGGCCCACTTCTCAAGCTTGTCCAGGTCCCCCTGGATGGCATCCCTTCCTTCTGTTGTGCCAACTCCCACATTGAACAGATGTTCAGAGGTCAGCTTGTCATGGCTCTAAGCAACCTGCTCTTACTTTGAACTTGGGCCTCTTTGAGAGGTGGGTGAATTCCAGAGGCTCCTTCCACAAAAATTAATTCATGGCTATATTGTTTGGACTGTCACTTCCCATTGAAGCCAGCATAACTCAGTCTTTTCTCCTTCCTCTAGCTCACCCTTCATGTGCCAGGAATACCTTCTTGTGTGCCTTGGCCTTGGGATGAAAAATTCTGTTTAGTCTTCTGTCAGGTCAGCATCTTCACAATACTGTACATCTGGCCACATGTGTGTGGGGAGGTCATATGATTCTATCCATTTGCCACCATTACTGCAAGGATAACTTGGATTAAGAAGCTGTTTCTGACAGCTGGAGTGCAGCCATTGATGGAAACCTGGTACTAGTGGGGCAGCTGGATCTCTGAGTTGCTTACAGAAGCTGCTGTGAGTTATAAAATATGATTGATTTCAATCACTTCGCCCCTCAGAAAGTGTCAACGGCTGTTCTCAAAGCCCAAGTTTTCACTTCAAGTAGATTAATATGGTTTTCTGTCATATTCAAGATAATATCAATAAATCAGGACGGGGCCACTCTGGCAGAAAAGATAACAAATATTCCCGCTGTCTTTCCAAACAGAATGTCAGCTACTGTTAAAATTGTTATTGTTTTTCTTTAAAATTGCTATTGCCTAGCCTTCTTTGGTCTAACAGTGTTTTCTTCTCCCTCAGCATCTGCATAAACCCTCACCCTCTCTTGGTTGCCAAATGCATCTCAATGATATCCACTATGGGATGAGGATGCACATAAATATACATGTAAAAGCGTGCACAAAGAGGGGAAAATTATCCTCTGGCTGCTCCAGCTGCTGGCAAGCCTTGACCTTCAACTGAGCCACAAAACTGCTGGGTTCTGGGAGAAGAAAGCAGTGACACAGCAGCCTTAAGTGTGTCCCAGGCCTCTCCTGAACAAGCTTTGAGCCTCTCCTAAAAAAGGAGAGGTATCAGTGCTGGAGGGTCAGGGATGGCAAAGCTGAAATTTGCCCCCCTGCTCTGTCACGGTGACACCACACAGGTGCTGTTGTCGTCTCCTCTGGCCCAACCCGCCCCAGGCAGCCAGCACAGCTTCACAGTGCACACAGCCCACTCCTAAAGGTGCTTGTTCAGCTGTAGGAGAAGGCTGCAATTAACAGCTCATTAACAGAGGACAAAGATGTTAGCATTAGTAGAGACCTGAATATTTCATATGCAGTGCTACAGAGGCACCAAACACCGTTTAAACACCGTGTGAGAAAATGCCTGTTTCTCCCCAGCTCTTCTCTTCTCCCCTCTCCTTCCCACCAATCCAGCCCCTGCAGAGGTGCCAGGCACCTTTTGGGTCAGTGCTTCTGCTCTCCACTTGGTCTTTTCTCAGCTATTTCTTTGAAGCCAGACCCAGAGGGACCTCTCTCCTCAGGCCTGATGGCTGGGCTGTCACTCACAGCTTTGCTTTCTTGTCTGCCTCTCCTCTGTGAAACAAGACTCTTGTCCCTTGAGAGCTTTCAGGCACAGCTTGTTGCTCTCCCCTGGAAAGCACAGCAGCTGTTTGTGCTCATAAGGGAACAGCACTTCTAAATGCAGCAAAGATTGTCCTCGGCAAAGGGATGAGGCAGAGTGCTGGGGACACGGCAGGATCTCTGCTTTAACCCCTGCACCAAGGGCAACGAGTGAGTGAGCAGGACTGGGGACTACGGAGGGGATCCTTGAAAAGTTTGGGGGAACTGCCATCATCCAGAGCTGGAGGTACAGGCAGAGCTGGCTCTCCTTGGGCAGAGCTAACACCACCATGGCAAGTCAGGCTCCGGCTCTGTGATCGTGGATGCCCTGGAAGCAGCAAAAAAAGGGTAAAGCTTTCCCCTGTTACTTTCTTTGAAATAACATTTAACAGACTGCTCCACCCAAGAAGCTGTTTACTCAGTTTTCCTACTCATCCCAGGGACAAGGAAGTCCTGCTGGGATTCAGAGGCTGTCTGCTCCCAGCTGCAGTCTGCCTGCACTTTCCTGCATGGGACGAGTGGGGAAACACTGCACCTGTCCTCTGGAATGCAGCCCCTGCCCTGCCATCCTCCCTCCAGGGACATTCCCACAGCCAGCACTTACCCCAAGCTCTGTTGTGGTGAGCCCACCTTTCATTTATGGTGTTAAAAGCTTTCTAAATCTGGGTGGGTTTTTTTTCCTTGCAGTTTCCCCCGAGGTAAACACCTCCATTTCAGTCTGAGTCACATCTCCTTGCACCGCCTGTTCTCACATGTGGAGGTAAGTGATGTGTAGTACCTGTCTCTGGCTGGATGCTGCAGCCCAGCATCCCACAAGTGTGAGACCCATAAAAGTCAGATAACAGCTCAGGAGCTGAGGACATCCAGTGTTTTTAAGGCTGGCATGCAGACAACAGCTCGTCATTAGAGAAGAGAAGAGCAGGCTCTGGGGAGAATTTACTGCAGCCTTTCACAAAGAAAGATGGAGACAAACTTTTTGGCAGGGCCTGTTGTGATAGGAAAGGGGTAATGGTTTTAAACTGAAGGAAGGTTGATTGAAATTCGATTTAAAGAGGAAGGTTTTTACAATGAGGGTGGTAAAATGCTGGAACGGGTTGCTCAGAGAAGTTGTGGATGCCATTCCTGGAACCATTCAAGGTGAGGCTGGACGAGGCTCTGAGCAACAAAATCTAGTTGAAGATGTCCCTGCTTGTTGCAGTGGGATTGGATTAGATGACCTCTCACTGTCCCTTTCAAACCAAACTGTTCTATGATTACCATTGCAGTGGTGGAGAAATGTCACAGCAGCTTCCATGATGCCACAGAGCAAGGACAGGTCTCTCCCTGCTTTCCTGCCTGACAGTGAGGACATCACTCACAGTTTCCCTTTTTTTGCAGTAATACCTGCTGGAGCTGCTTTATGGGAACAGTGGCAGCCCACACTCAGTTATAGCAGCCTTCAGGTGGTGGTGATTTCTGCCAGGGTGTTGCTTTTGTCTTGGCAGCACGGGATCAAGGGTGCACGGTCAGGCAGCATGCAGAGCCATCTCTGGCTGTAGGCTCAGGAGCAGCAATAGTATTACATTAGGTCAGTATCACAGAGATTAACTCTGCTCCAAAGTTCTTATTTAGAGAAGGATTGAGAACCTGGCTTGTGTTTCTCATGGCTGATCCCTCACAGTCTGGTGTTTCTCTTGATTTCTTTGCTTTCCTTGTGCAGCTGCCAGGTTTTCTGAGCTACCTCAGAAGCTAATTGGCCTGGATTTTGCCTTTCTCCCCCTAAGTAGAATTACTGCTGACTTCTCCTGTGCATGCCAGTGTTACTGCAGTGGCAATGCTAGGCTGCCACGTGTTGCTCTTATAAGTTTGTCTGCTGTGTGCTGCCATTTTCCCAAGGCAAATAGAGAACATTTTGGTCTGTCAGTAATGAAACAGGCATCCCTGAGGTTTCTAGCGAGCAGAACAAATGGTTTTTTTCAGTCATTTAATTGCTGTTCCTTGATTTAGAGATGAAGAAGACAGTCCAATATAGAGAGCTCATTTTGTTACTGTATACTCACATTCCCATTGATGTTGGTAGCCAGTGACCAACTGAAGGTCTGAAAGATACAGCTCATGTTTGATCTTCTTTTATCTACAGAGGTCATTTAGCTTCTTGGATATGTTTTCTGAAGCCTATACTCTCACCAGCCCAGCCAGGGTCATCTTCGTAAGATAGGTTGTCAAAACAGGTGACATATATTGACTTTTACAAGTCATTGTTTGTTGTTCTCCCACAACTGCTAAGGGCACCCACACAGACTGAACCTTAAACCCCTAAAGGATAGAGGTTAATCCCAACCTCGAGTGCTGAAACCTGAATGTTACTCCTGGCCCAAGGCATTGGGGGAAATACAGAACCAGGCAGAGCTGGTGGGGTTCTGATGTTTTCCCCCTCTAACATTTCTGTCCCCATTGGGTGACCCTACCACTCCTTTCTTTTCTGTCCTACTGAATTTGTAGCCTCAGGGGAGCTGTAGCTTAGAAGCTGGATGCTTGGAGGGGGCCCGAGGGGCCTGCTTTCCTGTCAGGAGTTACATGGCAGAAATCCTAAATAACTCTTAATTAAAGGAGCTATAGGCTGCACTGCTGTGTCCTTCCAGCAATCTTGGATCTTTTTGTAGCTGGGCACTAGAAAAACTAGACAGTAATTTGATTCTGTAAGACTTCAGTGGTGTCTTGTCTGAGACACAAGGAAGAGCATCATTATCCAAACAGCGGCTTTACAGCTTGTTTATTGAATTATGCACATCAGATACTTGCTGAGCCATTATTTTGCTTATTAAACACTTGGCCTCGGGCTTGTCCTGGGCCACAACTTGACTCAGTTCCCATACCCCCAGCAGGAAGCTTGGTGGTCCCATGGGATGCTCAGTGGCCAGCTGTGTGTCCCAGGAGCCCTGTGCAAGTGTGGGGCCATGGAGGCTGGTTGTGGGTGCTCAAAGCCTGATCCCTGAAGCAGAAAGGCACTGCTAGAGCCACACAGCAGCTGTAAAATAAAAACAAAGCCTGCATAGTGGAAAATAAATAGGGAAAATGAAACAAAAATCTCATCCTAAGGAGGTGTCCTGACAGCAATGATTTTACTTGTATTTTTTTCTCTTACACTTTTCCATGTAATAGCTCAATTCCTTTGTCCTTTACATGCCAGGATTGGAAGAGATGCATTTTCCATGCAGTGGCTCCTGTGGAGATTGGAAACATCCCCTGTTTCTCTGCTCCCTCCCTGCCTCTCAACACTTCCCATGATCCTGTACCATGCTGTCCATCTGGGATGAAAGACAGGGTCCCTTCCTGAGTAGCAGCAAGACAGTGCAGGAACAGTGATGTGTACCTTTAATGAGACAGAAGTAGCACTTGCTAGGAATGGCCTTGTGATGCAGATTTCAGGTGTGTGTTTGGTTCATAATTGCTACAATGGTTTAATAGATATCACTGCACATCCTGGTTCCTTGAGGGTCTCTGTGGTGGCTGTACCTGTAAGCAGAGTGCTGTCTGGATCCTGCCATTTCCCTAGAAAAACTGAAAGAATGAAGAGGAGAGGTGCAGAATCTCATTACATTGCACTGTGCAAGGCCAGTCTTGGTGCAAAGACAGAGGAAGGCAAAAACCCTTTTCTGCCTTCACTCTGGTGTTAAAGCATCTCACTTGCCCTGCCTAACTTCCATGTCTGCCTGTCTTTCTGTTGGCTTAAAGGCATGTATTTTCCCTGGATAAGAACCTTGCCCTAATGGTACCTCTTGGAGGATCAGCAAGCACAGCTGGATCCTGCCAGTGCTTTATGCACAGGCAAATATACACACACATATTTTCCTGTTTTGTCTGGGGATGTGGTCTCCTCTTGAGGCTTTTTTGGCCATGTAATCCTTGTCACCACCCTCTCACATGAGACATGTGACACACGAGAGGATGACCACTTAATTACACGGTGAAAACCCCCTCACATCAGCTCCCCTTCTGCTGTTTTAGCTCAAAAGCTCCTGTAATACTGAGTTGGGCAAAGGGGGGAAGTGATGTCGTTTTTGTATGAGACACATAAATTTCAGTCTGTGACTAAAAGAGCGATCACACATGTGGCATTTGCACATGACCTAGCTCAGAGTTTCTCTATGTTGCCAAAACAGGCTTTGCTGTGACTGATGTTCTCAGCTGCTGTTTCGTTTCCTTAAAAATCTCAGTGCAGGCAATGCATTTCAGTCCATTTGGGAGCTGCCAAGGGTCAGCTGGAGAAATGTGTGGAAGCTAGTTAGGGTAGGAGGGGTGGGGAGGGGGTTGAGGATGTTGTTTAAACATCTCTGGGCCAATATTTCCAAAAGCATTTAGAAACCTCAAGGTTTAGAGCAGGTAGGTGCCTAGTGGGTTTTCAAAATAACCTGCACTGCTTATCTGCAAATTGCAATGTTTAAGTATTTCTGAAAATCCATCCTTCAGTCATGAGCTGGGTGAAAGCAGCACCATTTATGTAAGGCATTGTCAGGGTTCTTGGTGATGCCTGGGTGCAGCACTGGGATGAATTCCAGCAATTTTTTTTCCCTGTGGAGTTGCACAGCTGACTGTGCTTTGGCTTGCCAGGACAAAACACTGCACCAAGGCAGGCAGAGGGTGAGGAACTGCAAGGGAAGGGCTCTTTGTTGATAATCTCTGGGTCGGGTCAGAGCTGTTGTGTTCCTTGACATCAGGCTGCCTGGGAAGGGCAAATGTGTATTTTTAAAGATAAACAGCCGTGTCACCAATTAAGCTGGTGCCTTAGCAGAGCAAGCACAGCTGTCTGTAGGTGGTTGCTCGAGAGGGTTGAGATCCCTGCAAGGGGAGGGAGAAGCCTGCCTCCCACTGCTGTTTTCCTGGTCTCTCTGTGGAGGGAAGGCAGGACTCTCTGACAGTCTCATTCCTACCAATTCCAAATTTCCAATTGGTCACTGTATGCAACCCAAAAAATATGGGAGCCTCTCTCATTGCTGGGTCCATGAATTGCTACTGAAGCTGTGATGCTTGGCAGGCTCTCTCCCCTTCTGCTTAATACCCTTGCCTGTGTTGCAGTACTCCCAAATCCCATCCCTCCTGCTCTGTCCCGCTCAGGTGCAGCTCCTGGTGGTGTCTTTCCTTTTTGTTTGCTGTGGGAAGGGCCAGCAGCTCTTTGTGTGTCCCACCTTACTTTCCTCTTCAATGCAGTAGCTCTCACACGCTGAACTTCTGGAAAGTGCAGATGAAATGTAGTTTCCACTCTAAAGCATGGTCAGGCTCATAGAAAGCCTCCCTGGCTGTTTCTCTGGGACTTTGGAGAGGCTCCTGGGATTAGAATGGAAGAAAAGAATCGGCTCAGGTGTTACATGAGGAGCCTTGAGCTGGGCTGCACACTCGGGATGTACTCCACAAAATAGAAGATTATTTAGATATTATTATCCTTCCCAACGCCGAAATCCTGCACTCGCCCTCTCCTCACCTCTCCACAAGCTGCAGAGGGGTTGCAAAGCCCTTGCTGCCCTGGATCTTTCTAGCATGGGTATGCTTTTGTTTGGGATGTTCTGTGGGCTGAGCCAGGGGAGGGAGGGAGGGAGGGAGGGAGGGAGGGAGGGAGGGAGTTCTTTCTGCCCTTCCCAGCCCCAGTTCTGCAAGAGGACAGACAGGCTGCAGGAAACCCGGGGGAGCAGTGAGGTTCTGCTTTGCTGCTGCAACAGCTTGAGGAGAGTGGTGGAGAGGAAATGCCTGGATGACAAGGGCAGGGTGAGCCAGAGGCCAGAGGGCATGCTTCTCGTGCTGTGAGGCCTTTTTGGTGTCAGCGCTGCTCCCAAATAATAAAGCTCAGCAGAGGGCAATGCTTGGCAGGGGGGTCAGTGGGGGAAGCCAGGAGGGTTACCAGTCTGAGAACTGGGGAAGACTGAAAAAAAATAAAGCCTTGGAAGTTGTCCCTGAGAAGGGACAAGCTGTCTCTGTGAGAGGTAGCAGTGCTACCTCCCTGTGCAAATCTGATTTGGAGACCAATAGTGCCAGAAGTATCTTCCAGCAGAGGGAAGGAGGCACTGCTGAAGCCCTGCTGCAGGTGTGCAGCTGCTTTCAGTGCCCATCACAAAATCTGACACTTGGTGAAACACTTCAGAGGAACTAAATTGTTTAGAAACCCTAGTAATCAATTGCAAGCACCCAGCTCCTTCATCTCTGTCCTTACTGAGCCTTTAACTTCCTCACCCTGCTCAGGGTGGTATTATGATGGTGTAGTGGTTGATGTTTTTGAAGTGTTTTGAAGATAAAAAGTGATGTTAAGTTTTACTAGGCCAAGATCTGAGGCTTTCATTTAATCCTTCTCAAGATCTCAGACTCAAATCTCACTCCAGGGGTTTCCTGCATGCTGCAGCACACGGAGCTGCCCCTTTCCCTTGCCCACCCTGCCCTGCTGCAGCCTCATGCCCTGCCATCTCTCCATCACAACTCTTTCCCTGTCTGGCTGGAAGCCAGAGTGCTAAGATGATCCAAGTTATAACATTGTAGGACTACAGGTTCACTGAAACAAAGGGAGAAACAGGAGGCAAAGAGGAAACTACACGAGGGATAAGACTGATGTGAGGTGTATATGCTTAAACTATCCCAGCCATTTGAGATTTGCATGGAATCAAATCATAGAATCATAGGCTATTCTGAGTTGGAAAGAACACACAAGAACCATGAAAGTCTAATTTCTGGCCCTACACAGGACAGACCCATGAATCACACCAGAAGTATTCTTTGAAACTTGTTTTTAGCTGGGGCCCCCATTAGTAGACAAGGCAAATGATGGATCTGAATACCAGAGGGAGAGGAAGAAGAGGAAAGCTTGGCAAGCAAGGCGGGATCCTAGAGAACCAGTCTCCTTATCGCTGTCAAATTTCCTGCAGGCATTGCAAGCAAGAGAAATTTTAAATTGCTTTTGCACACCCCTGCCTGCTTGAGTGCACAGAGAAGACAGGAGCGGTCTCAGAAGGAAGACTGCTATTCTGTGCAGTCCATGGCCCAGTGCCTTATTTGCAGTTTGCTGTGTAAGCACTGCTGTCAAATGGGAGCTATTTGCTTCCTCCAGGCTTTTCTGTGGGACTCATAAGTATGACATGGGAGGACTTCAGACATCAATTAAATTCTTTCCAGAACAGCTCTGTGAGACCGAGGAACAGGAAACAAAAGGAAATCTTTGTGGCTCTGAAGGTGCATCTTTGCTGCAAACCAGGCCCAAATTTTAAGTTAGGCACATTGAAAACAAGAAAGTACAATGACCTTTGCTTTGTGTGGGAACCTTGTGGCAAAGGCAGTGTTAACATCTGGCGCTCCTAGGCAACATTCAGAGCAGTTTAACCACCGTGAAATTGCTCCTTCTTCTCTTACAGAGCCTTCCTTCACTCATTCACTACACAAGTTCTTCACCAAAGGGGATTATCCCCTCTCTATCTGGCTGTGAGGCTTCCACAAGGTGTCCATATGCTGTGTGCCACAGGGGCCAAATCAATGGCTCTAAAGATTGTATGCTATTAATGAGCACACAAAACAGAAAAACTGGGTTCATACAGGCATCTTCTAGTCTCTGAGTTTTCCAGCACGCCTGGAATTTGTGCTCTGAATCCCCTTTTCTGCACTGAGAGATGTATATGGGTGTATGGTGGGGGACAGGTGAGGTGAATTGTTCAGCCTTTCTCCTTCTCCTGCCTTTCCTGCTTCTCCAGAGTAGCTCTCCTTGCCTATTTTGCCTGGAGCTGGGCAGGACCCTCACATTGCCTACACTCAGCGGTGGCACCACTGAAGTTTCAGCTGTGCAGCCTGGGGCCATTCCCGTGTGCCCGAGGCTGGGAGATGCAGCACAGCTGGCATTGCCCACCCAAGGTTTTCCTGCTGCCACCAGGGAAGGCTCGTCTGCCACAGCCCAGCCATCTGCTTTCCCTCACAGCGCCAAGGATGTGCTGAGGTGTGTGAGGGTCTTGCAAGCTCTTCCAGAGTCTCAGAGGTGCAGAGGTTGTGCAGCAAAAGCTGCTGTGCAGGAGCTCTGCCCCATCAGCCCCTCTGAGGCCACACGGAGGGGGCAGGACATGGGGCACGACGCTGGTGTAAGGCAGCCAGATGTTCTGAGCACGGAACAGCCACGGTGGGAATGTCACACTCTCCCTGGGCCAGGCTCTCCCACAGCTAACCAAGGCCCAGCAGTCTTTAATGAGCTTCACCAAGCTGACATTATGGTCAAATTGAGGCAGCTTTGGATGGGAATGATGAAATGAAAATTGTCCCTCACAAAAGGCAACTCCTGCTGCAGGTTTCCGGCTTTGACTTTGAAATAGGATGCTGTGGGTCCTTTAAACCAAACCCCAAATAGGTAATTTTTTAGAGGAAAGTATTTGCTTGGCTATGTTCTTTTTGGTTTTGGAGGTTTTTTCAAAAAAAAACAAAGAAGATTTTTTGCTGAATCTCTCGTCAATGTGGCAAGGATACTGGAGCATGGAAAATTTCATGACCTAAAGAATTTATCAAAGTTTTAAGCAGCAGACAGAAAGGGCTCATACCATGAATCATAAGTGGTCTCAACAATAAATAATTCTACCAGTTCAGCTTAAAACACATCTAAAATATATTTTTAGGGCCTCAAATACTCTGCTAGAATAATGTACTAATAATTTAGTGCTAATTAGTACTAAAGTATTAATAGTACTAAAGCACTGATGTACTTCACCTCTCAGAGAAGCGTGTGGGCTTCTGGCAGCAGAGGAAGAAAGAGTCAGGAGAGGATGTGAAAGAAAAAGCTCAACTCCTTCTTGCTTTCCAGTCAGCCAGCTCTCCATGGTCCCTGCAGCTGCCAAGAATTTTTTATGACAATAGCAATAGCACAAAACCTGTTAAATATAGATTCAACTGAATTTAAATTGAGAAGCATCTATAGTAATCAAGGTTTGCTGGATGTGTCTTGAATATCGGTGTTGTTCTTAATTATTGAGCTCTGCACATTGGCTGCAAATACATTAGAAAAAGGTTTTCCAGCCTGCTGCTGCTCACTAAGTGAAATGAAGGCGTGACAGTGTGGTTTTGCCTTTAAAAACTCAAAATATTGAAACTTTAGTTCTGTCGCTAGCCTTTACTTTCCAAGTGCATGGGTCTCCAGCATATTCCAGACTTTTGTATTTTGTCTTTAAAAAATCTTTATGAGGAGGGGCACCACAGCTTATCAAGATGCTCATGAGCTGTGATCATACAGGCTGAAAACTGGACCCGAATAGGTCCGAGGAAAGCCAGACTCTTTGTGTGCTTTGGCAAACAGAAACTACAGACAATACTCCTGGCAGGGCTGTGTGCATACTTGAAACCCTTTCCTGGGGCTTTTCAAAGACCCCCACAATGTGCTGAAGAGCTCTGGCAGTGGTGTTGGGTTCCCACACAAGGGGCAGCTCATGGATGTGCTGAAGGATGGAGGGATGGAAATCTGCATTATGGTGTGCCTCTTCCACTTGTCTCACTGGTGCATCATAAGCTCTTCCTTCCCTCAGGGAGGGGAAAGGTGACCACACCTGGCCACCATGGCCACATCTACTGGAGATAACCCTGCTTTCACCTTGGATATCAAGAGTCTGGTGTGGGGATGCTCCCAGTGCACTCCTGCAGTACCTGGCTGGGGCAGGCAGCACGGTTTAGTGTGCAATTCCTGAGCCAGGACTGGTTTAAGCAGCTTGTGGCAGTGGTAATTGTGTAGATACATCAGCACAGTGCTTGGTGCTGGTCAGATCGGACCACAAGGACTTCTGTTGCATGACAGGAATGCAGATGCAGTCTTCAGGAGGAACCCATAAATACATTTTGAGGGGGGAGGGAAAAAGAAACCAGAAGTAAAATATGCTATAAAGCAAAGGTTTACAGCAAAGTGTTTTCTCCAGGACGTCTCTGAAACAGCTCAAGGTAGCATGATAGGAACATGGACTTGTCCCTCCTTCCATTGCCAGGCTTACTGTACAAAAATACAGACTGAAAATGGAGCAGTGCTGTAAGTAAGAAACTGTTTTGAGAGTATCCAGGCCTGAAGCCATATTTGAATGCATGGCTTCTTTCACTGGATGGTGATGGGCATGGAAAGGCTTGGCTTTTCTTCTCCCTGCCTTTTTTTGTTTCCTTTTTTTTCTTTTCCATCTTTGTGGCTGACACAAAGCTACATTGTCTGAGTATTTATAGAGGCATACACATACCTCAGTACATGGACACTTCCCTTAGGAAATAGTTCCCTTGCTCTAGTCTGCAATGGGTGGTGAATCAGCCACCATACAAACTTCCAGGCAGCAGGATCACTTCTGCAGCTCCATCCCATGATGATGGGACAGGGGCATGAGCCTTTACCACGCTGCCATGCAGGAAAAAGTCCTGGAGGGTGCCTGTGCTGGATGTGCCTGCCTTTCTGATTGCTGGCTCCTGAGCCTGCCACGCAGGAGGCCAGGGGAGCAGTGAGGGGTGGGTGGAGAAGTCTGGGATAATGTGTTGACACTGCCTACAGCAGTCAGCATTGCTGAGCAGAGGAGAAAGCCCTCACCACCTGGCCAAGGACAGCTGCAGAATGGGTCCTCCAGGGATTAGAGACAACCAGCCCTAAGGCACTTCCTCATTCAGAACAGCACCTTATTTTCCCCACAGCCCAGGGGAACCAGAAGTGATGCCTGTGCCTTAGATCAGGAAGGAAGAACAGGCAAGAACAGTGCCATCAGTGACTGCTTTCAGCCCAGCATCCTATTTCTATTTTATCCATGCAGCAGAGTTTTAACCTGTGATTGCCTCTTTAATTTCCATCTGTATGCCAGATCATTTTGTATTTCATATCCATATGGTGCTAGCAATGTGGGATTCATGGGGAGAGCTGATGGGCAATGCAGAGATACATAACTGCATACAAATATATCATAGTGGCAGCGTGAGGAACTGCAAAGGTCTCTGCTTTGCCAGGTGAGGAATGAGTACAGCAGGACAATTTGGTAATTCCAGGTTATTTACAGGTAGTGCTGAAAAGCTTGTGCTGGGCTGTGTTTTTAACCTGTTTAGATTCACTTATGGAGGAGAAATATGAAGCCAGAGGCTGACACAGCTATCGTTTGTCTGATTTCTGTGTGTGGTTCCTGGAATCAGGGGAAGTGAAATTTGTGCTTCTGAGTGTCCAGTTTATGGTACCTGTGCACCTCCAGTGCTGCAAAGCTTCATATATTTACTTTCATCATGGACATAGAAGGACAATGAAGTGTGCAATGTATAGACTTTTCCACAAGTTAAAAGCAAAGGTGGTCATCTTCCTGTTCTTCTTTATGATGATCCTGTTCTTTGAGTCCCATAGGAAAAAACTGCATAGAAGAAGAAATTATTTGCAGTTGCCAACACCGAACACAAAGGGAAACTCTCAAAGACAGTGGACCAGACAAAAGTCACCCAAGACAAAATGCCATTGCAGCTACCAGTGGCAGAGCTGAACACTCAGCTTGTTTCTCATCCTGAAGTCAGGGATAAAACCATCTGAAGGAAGTTCCCAGGCTGGCTCTCAGCTTCAGATCCCCTGAAGTCTGAACCATTGGATGATACTATCAAACCTACCCATTTCAGAGCAAGCCAAATGCTGGAAAAGGTGTGGCAGGATCAGATCCTTTGTGAGCTGTGACCCCTTGGTGCCTTCCTCGTCCTCCTTCCTGCTGTTCTCTCCTCTCCATCCACCCACATTTCCTGCAGTGCAGCAGAAGGGCTGGAGGGCAGTGTCACTCCCTTTGAAACTTGGCTACCAAAGGCCATGATTATTCCATAGCCCTGTCCTAGTGGAACATTTTATCTCGTTGATTATTAACAGCACGTTATGCAAGGCATAAAATCCTGCCTCCTGGGACCAAGCTCCTATGCCTACAAAAGAGCACAGACAGTGAGGGTGTCTCCCCTGTATGAGCATGACTTGGCTGACCTATGGATGTTTCTGACATGTAGGTGGATGTCAAGCCAGACAAACAACGAGTTTTGCTGTCCTGGTTTTTTGCTTCATTTCAGAGAAGAAAGATTTGCAAAGACACACAAAGGACTTGGAGCTGTTGTTGCACTGTCACTTTATTCCATGAAGCAACACAAAATGAAGGGCTCCTCCCTACTGCCAGGTTTTTAAAAACCTTGAGATTAGAAATTTATGTGACTCCTAGCCCCTCATGTTGTTACATTTTGTGACCTCAGACAGTTTAATAAGGCTTTTAAATAGTGGCTCGCCTCTCCCCTCCATCAGAAAGCTGCTCAAGGGAGGTGGGGAGGCAGGATTCAGTCCCAGGCCTCATATTTGCTGCCACCAGCAGTGGCAGGCAGCTGTGGCCACTGTCCTCAGGCTGCCAGGGATGTAGTGCTCATCCTCTGTTGTATTACTCTGTGCTCAGCTCTGCCCAGCTCTTGCCTGTCTTCCAGCTCAGCTCTGGCCAGCACATCCATCAGTGCCCCTGAAATTGGGCTTGGCAGTGGAGGAGCCTCTGGGGAGCTCCTTTCTGCCCTCACATTGGCTCCAAAACTGCTGGGACCTCTCTGTTCTGGGCTCAGGGGATGCAGCAGGACCTTGCTGGGCATCAGTAAAGGCTTCATCCACTGTGAGCTCCCTGGTGAGCCAGGGCAGGCAGTGCTGCCCTACTCAGCATGTGTGAGCTGCTGAGTGAGCTGGCAGCCCACACGTAACCCAGCTCTTACAGAGGTTACATGGGTTTGGCATCCTCCAATGGAACCTTGCTTTACAGGACCATCCTGGGCCAGTATTACTTTAGCATCTTTTTTGTGATGCTAAACAATTGTTTAAGTCTATCAGTCTTTTCAAAGCTATCTTTAGAGGGAAGAGGACTAGAAATGTACTGTTATTTGTCTCATATATATCTTTCAGTGGAAGTCGGATGCATGTATTTCCTAGCACTTGATATTAAACACATTGATCAAAAGCATTTGATATTAATCAAATATTGATATTTGATTATGAAGGTGTTGCCTTTCTCTATCCCACACGGTGGGACATGCACGCATCCTTGCAGCACATCCCTTATGCCCTCCTGCCAGCTCAAAGTCTGACAGCAATCACCCAACAATATCACCCAAATGTCACAGGAGGAAGAAATGGACTGTTAACCACGGCTGTGTTTCTCATTTCAAAGCCTGAGACTTTAGTATTACTGTCCCTTTTCTCCACCCTGGTATGAATATTTCCCTCCCTCCCCAGCTTCAACATAAACTTGTGTTTCCTCTCATGATATAAATCAGCCTCACTTAAATCACAGGCACCGTGCACGACCATCCCAAGGCATATTGGTGGGTTGTGGGGAATCGTGGCTGACCTCTGCAGGAAGAAAAGGTCTGAGTGTATTGCTGTGGCAGAAGAATACCAAATGCAATGATTTAAGGAGAAAAGATGAGTTCTGACAGGTGATCTGAACTCAGGCAGTGAGTCAGACTCTCCTGTCGTTGTGGAGGCTCAGCACCATATGACCAAAATCAATGGTCTGGATTTTGTGATGTAGTTATTGGGATTATTAAGATGACTGTGTTTGCCCACTGGAGTGTACAGGATGAAACATATGGTACTAAACAAGCCAGCAAAGCAGTCAAGGGGCTGCTACACGAAGGGATTTGTACATAAACATAACGGGGCAAGGCAAAAGCCACGCTCCCGTGAGTTAATTTAGCTGCGTTTGCTGTAATGACAATGTAATTATAGGAGTGCAATTCAGGAGATTTATCTTTTTAATTAGCAAACACCAATGTCCTTCAGAAATCTCCTTTCACAGCTCCAGAGCCACCTGCGTCAAAGTGCAGCGGGGAGCCCTTGCTTACTCACGGCTCCCGTGCTCGGGCTCGCCCCACGCCGCAGCACTGCCGCAGCTCCGAGCAGATGGTCCCACATCCAGCGCTTCCTTCCCGTGTCACTCACCATTAATAAACTGGATCACTGTTAGTGGGCATTGTAATCTCCTTGGACGTTTTCCTCGTGGCAGAATGTTTGCTTTCGGTGGTACCTTAAATGTGTGTAAGTATAAACCTATATATATAGCCTCCAGCAGAAGTTTCCTAATGGCAATTTCAGCTGAGAAGATTTTTTTGCCTGGAAAAAACTCAGTGCACTGAGCAGTCACCCCCAAACTTGCTGTGCAGAAGCTCTAGGAGCTTTGCCAAGAACCAGAGCCCACTCCTACAAAAGGCGAGTTGTGCCCAAGCAGTGCATGCTCTCACGGAGAAGGGAATGCTCTCAGACCAGCACTGTCACACACATACAGGGGAAGCCAAGAGAAACACAGCCTATATGAGCCCTATCCTGGCCATTTTTTGTGACCCTGTATGTGCTTTCTTGTTTCCCTGATGTTGGTTTAACTGTATTATGTGGAACCCGGTGCAAGAAAAGACTAACAAAGCCCTCCAAAGTAGAATAATGTTCATATTTTGTTTTCAAATAGTTCTTATAAATTTTTCTTGTCTTGTCTTTTCTTGTCACTCCTTCACAAAGGAGTGAAGGTTTGTGACTGCATCCTTGCTGGGTTTCCGGTAGTACCTGTACCCAGGGCATGAGCCAGAGCTCCAGTGAAGCCAGTGTTGTGTGAGCATGAAGTGAAGGATCCAGCCCAGTGGCTCTATCATAAGAAGCCAACAGGGATTGGTAAAACTTGATACCAACATAGAATTGCATCAGTTAAAAGCATGATTTTTTCCTATTTTTTTAAATGCTGGGAAGGAGGCAGGAACTCCACCATTCACCAAGGCCCAAGGAAACTCTGTGAAGAGTTTGTGCTGGGGCAGAGCATGAGTCACCTACCCTTGGGGAGCAAGGCACCTGGACAGTTTGCATAAGGCACACGTTGTCCTCATGACCACCCCCCTTGGGAGAACTTGGGTTCAGGTTTGGATTTGGCACGCCACGAACTGCAGGGTTCTTGGAATGCAGGCAACAACTGGCATCCTACACCTTCCTGTGTGGCTGCTCAGACCCTATTTCCCATCATGGAAAACACCTGAACTGGAAGGCAGGGAAAGGTACATGAGCTGGAGTGAGTGAAGCAGGTGCTTTGCCTGGCTTCATCAGTTGCCAGTGTGCTTGTGTCCCTACCACCAACCACAACCAAAAAAGAAACGTGCAGATGCTTCCTGACAATAACACTTTCTCTGGGGCATTGTTGGAGGTGTCCCACCAGTGCCACCCTCCTGACAGCACTGGGCCCTCAGAGGCTGTCAGGATGAAAGAATTGCTGAGGTGTTGTTGGCACTCAGGTGGTCCCTGGGCTGGCAGTGGGAGAGCACAACAAGTTGTAAAGATGAAGACAGAGCAGGAAAAACAACACTCTTCAGACAACATCAGCTTCAGGGAAAACCACTACACCTCAACACACACAGACTGCAAAACTAAAAATGCAAATGATAGATCAGTCCAGAAAGCTCTTTTGTTTTTGTTTCTTTTTCTAGCAATGATTTTATGTACAACTGAAATCTCAAAGCAAGCAGAAGTGATGACATGAACACTTATGAGGAATGAGTATATTAGAGAATGCCAAAAGAGAAACATTACTTTATAAGCAATGCATGATTTTCATTCCTGCTGAGTTTAGCACTGGTTTGAGCACAATATTTCCTCTAAAAGTTGATCACACAGAGCCACACCATAACAAAGGGTGGGTGAGCTAAAATGACCTTACATATACCTGCTAATTTCCTACTCTTCAGGAATCTCAAAGCCATTTACAAAAGGTATGAGCAGAGGAGTAGATGAATGAAGTCTTGCAAAACCTTCGGGAGAGATGGAGACAGGCAACAGTATTTTCTCATTTTGAAGCTGGCAATAAAAACAGTAGCCTGTCACCAATGGTTTGTTTCAAAGGTGTCAGCACACAGAAGCACTGGGAGCTTGGCTAATCTAACATGGATCCTTCTCTCCCTGGGCTACAAAGCGAGTTAAGGGCAACTGACTCAGATGTATCCAACTGCAGCAATTTTTTGGTTGATTTTGTATCATGGCCCAAACCAGCAGCAAAATGAGAAAAGGCTGATTTCATAAATGCCCCTTTCAGTTTGGATTAGAAAAATGCGCTTCCAGGCCTGGCTGGGTGGTAACTGCTGTGCGTGAAGTGACCGTGGGTGCTTGGTGCCTGTAATCAAACAGATATGGGGGACACCAGCTACCAGCCAGGTGGGAGCTGTGGGCCCAGGTGTGTCTGTGTCCACCTCGGTGCTCATGGCTCTCCAGCTGTGCTGCACCTCTGGCTCGTGTATCGTCAGCACCAGCACAAGATCTCTGTGAGTCACATAAGCTGAAGGTGGAAGTGCAAGACCCACCCAGCACCTTCCTCACCTTCTGAGACATGATATTAAAGGAGCTGCTATCCCAGGTTTCTTCTTGGAGAGAAGTCCTGTAGGAGGAGGTAAATGACGGAAAAGCAGAGCCACAGCCCAGGGTCGCATTTCCTAATTGACAACATTTTTGGTTTGCTTGTGCTCTAAGAGTTGTTGTTTTCTTCTTCCCCAACACTCCCAGTTCTTACTAGAACATGGATATATCTTTCATCAGAAACATGGCCAATCTCAATGTTATGCCTGAATTAGACATAAGCATTTCTTGGTGACCACCATATATTTGAAACTGTATTTGAGCTATAAGATATTATTGCTGCATGTTTTTGAAAAGGCCTTCAAATCAAATGATGCTTAAATTTAGTCTGCTTTTGATCTGGACAGGAATCTAAATTTTATCTTTTGTTTTGGTTTGGTTTTTTTGGTTTTGGGGGGTTTTTTTGTATCTACATATACTGGACTTGCAGTAACAAAGTCCTGGTTTGGGGTAGTACCTTGCTTTATGGCTAGCTCTAAACAAGACTTAGTGATCAAATATTTATTTTAAAATTGAAATTCCTGCTGTCTGTGCACCTTTAGTAGCTAGAATGATTTGCAGTATACTGGATCCCAGCATGACACTGAGAAAGACCTTATTCATTGCTTCCAGAAAGCTATTAAAAATATCCCATAAGAAGGTAAGTTGCTTAGAAGGTGTCTGTGTAGCAGAAGATTAAACCTACCTCAGTCAGACAATGTTTCATGGTGAGACCACCAGGCATTGCTCTTCTCTTCATAAACCCCATTCCAGTATATAATTTCTTCTTTAATGTACTCTACCTGGCTTCCTGCTGAGGATGATCTATGTGCTTTGTGAAAGCAGAAACTAATATTATTCTGGGGAAGGGAAGAGGAAATAGAACTTAAGCTGATTATTTAATTTTCATCCAGGATATTTTGAAGACTGACCAGCTTCTTTTTTTTTTTTTTTTTTTCCCTGAAGAAATTGTTGGTTTTTTCTCTTTTTCTCTTTACTTTTACTGAGACCATGATAAATACATATTTTCTAAGCTACATTTTGCATAAGGGGATATATCAAAGGATAAAACCCAATGAACCAAATTTGCTTCTGGGAAGGCCATGTGGAACTCCGGGAGACTAGGTGGAGATAAAACACACCTGTGGTTAAATCATCTGTGGAGAGGATTGAAGTCCTCACTGGAATCAATGAAACAGCCTTTTACAGCAGGAGAGGCTGTGGTCAGCAGGCTGCTGAGTGAATCATGCAGCTATTTGAGAGAGGAGAAGCAGAGGAGCTCCAGTGTCAGGGTATCATGGTTGTTTTTGCTTCAGCACCTCCCTGGGTGAGAAATGTGGTGGTCACTCTGTCCCCTGTGGCTTGCACCATCTTCCCCTTTCCTGGGAGCAGATGTGGTCCAGTAAAACAGCAGTAAGGAAGGGCATTGGGAGTGTTCCAGGGACTTGTCCAAGGTGACAATGGGGAGCAGTGGCATCAGTCCCAGAGGCACAAGCCCAGCCACCACTGGCAGTTTTCTGCAGCTCAGGGCAGGCAGATTATAGGATTGAGGTTCAGGCCTGCAGACATGTCTACAGGGAATTAAATTTCTCGGTGGCTTTAATTGCATAAAGTCAGAAGTGCCTAACTCTTGCCTCAGTCTTTTTATCCATGCTGTTTTAAAAACAAACAGAAAAAGCCAAACAAAAAATGAAACCAACCAAACAGCTCCCTCTCCCTGCCCCAAGCAAACCAAAAAATCCCATATAACGAAAATAAACCGTTTCTCTAAAAAGTAGTTCAGGCATGTGGGAAAGAAGAATGAGGTTTGGAAGAGTAAATGCTC
>VZSR01003807.1:2495158-2555224 GCA_013398615.1 Brachypodius melanocephalos | reverse complement strand
TCCCCCAGCATGCAGAGCACTCTTTGGGGGTTTAGGGATCTGAAATTAGGTAGGACACACTGGAACTCTCTGATCTATCTGTCATTGTTGTTCCTGTGTATCACCAAAATAATTGTTTCTCCAAGCCACCTGCGCTTTTACCAGCCTATAAAGAAAATTGTCACCATTTTGGCCACTGTGATTAAAGCACCCACGTGAGCAAAGGGACTTTTTCCAGCCTTCCCAGTCCTGCATGGAGTAGTCCTGCTGCACATCTCTTGGTCTCTACACACTCTCCATTTTAGGTGCTGTCTAGCTCATCTCTCCTTTCGCAGATGTGGGGCAAAGCAGGCCTCATTTATAACAAGTATTTCCACCCAGGGTCAGAAAGTTATCACACCAAGACTATTTTTCAACTGAAAATTGATTTCTTCTTTTTAGGGATAGGAGGGTAAGGAGGGAGGAAAAAGAGAAGGCGCCAAAGAGACAGAGAATGATGGGCAGCTGGTAGATAAGGGAAGCAGTGAAGTGGAAATGAAAGCTTCCATATCATTGCAAACGGATAAATTCATGCACTGCACTAGGATGTCACAGGCTGTAATCATAAAAAGAATCAAAGATACATAATAGCACCATTACTGGAAAATATGAGAAAGACTTGAAAGATATGGTATCATCAAAACTCTCTTACACTGAATATTTTGCCTCTGTTTTGTGCAAAAATAGGCAGAGAAATTGTTCTTTCTGCCCCCTATTATAGGCAAGTTATCACCCTTTCTCCACATATCCTCTGGTTTAAAGCAAAAATAAAGGCAGCACCTAAGAAAGAACTATATGACAAATGAAGTCATAAAACACCTTATCAAAAGTCCAATATTAGAAGAACATTTAGGTTTTCAAGGCTGCAAAGCCAGCTGCAGGGCAATGACTGTGACAAAGCAGCCCTTGGAGTTTTTACACCAGTAACCCTGTGCATGTGCATGAACCCAAGACCAACACAGATTTTCACTTCACCCTCACATAATTGTTGCGTCAGAACCTTTACCTTTTGCTTTGGAAAGACAGACACTGCTGCAGCTGTGCAGTGAACACTGTACCTGTCCTGGTTTTCTTTCTGGCCTTATCAGAAGGTGCACAGCCTGGTGTCTCATGCAGAGCCTGATGAAAGGCCTGCATCAGCCATCAGGAACTTCTGTGTAACCTTGAACATGTCCCAGGTCATGTCCACTATTTTTATCCTGGGAGTTTCCGTCCTCCTTCCAGCACTTGAGGTACCTTAAAGAGTTGTATGTGTAGGTCTGTTTTCCCCATTTTCCAGCCACAGAACTAAGATAGATACAATAACTTCCTCAGATCTGCCACAATTCAGCCAGAAAGTTTAACAACTGAGAAAGATTTCAGCAAGTTTTTTTTTTTTTCTTTTTTCATGGAGATGCCTGGGCAGAAGTTTCAGCAATGTAGAAAACTGTACATGTAGGTACACATTTATGTGCAACTCTATGTGTATAGATCTCTCCCTGTAATTATACATACACTACAAAATCCTGGAGAATGGGAAGAGAGACTTCTGGAATACAGGACAGATAATAAGCAATATAAACAAGCAGCAAAAGTAGGAGATTATCCGTGTCTATAATCCTCCCACATTTAGTAAAATCCATGCTTGCACTGAGTGGATCTATTTTTCCACAGCAATAAAGCTTTTCTGTATTGACAGATTTAGTGAATTAGGCTTTAGCTCAGAGTTATTAAAACAACTCTGACAGATTTACTAACTCCTGGGCTTCTTGTAGATGGACAGAAATGCTGAACAGGAATGAATCTTTCACTTTTGCTTTATTCCTTTCCAAAATCCAGATCTTTAAAGTAACTTTTGTCTCTGAATAACATTTTTCTCTCTGGTGGGCTGATCTGTAACCCTCAGCAAAGATCTGTGGTATTCTTGGGATCACAAGAAGCTGAAATCAGAAATGCTTGGCCAGTAGCCCCTTCCTTTCCTCGCCAGTGATCCAGGGTCACTTCCTGACTTTGAAGACTCCCTGTGAAACAACCTGATGGAGAAGCCAGATGGCTGGCTGTGTCACTCCAGCATTTTCCAATTAGGGTAAGGATGAACCATGTCCTTGACTCTTCTTGCAGCTCAAGGTGTGCATTTCCTCCCTGAAGGGATGGAGTCAAGAGGGGAAAGATGCAGGACGGCTCCTATGGACCATCTGCAGTCGAGTCCTTGAGGCAGGAGCTCCAGCAGAGCTGGGCATTCACGGTGTGGAGCTGAAGCTCAGTGGCCTGGGCAGCAGAGGGGGTCTAACCCCCAGGCATGGGAAAGGGCATTTCCATTTGGGGCTTTCACCGCTCCGTGACTCCCAGAGATGTGAAACCAAAGTGACGCGGCAGACGCTGCCTCTGTCCCAGACACACCCCCAAGGCTCTGGTTTGGTTTCTGTGAAATGCTGGTGCAAAAGATGAATGTTGCCCCACAACAAAAATCCTGTAACAGATAAACAGTGAGGAAACAGTTAACAGTGTAGAAAACAAAAGCCAGTGTTTTAGAAACTGGAGGCTAAATGACAGGTAAGGAGGATGTTTGATTTCTACTTTCTAGATGAGAAACATGTAATCTAGAAATGTGGCCCACAGCTCACATCATGAAAAGTAGTGTGGGTTTGGCAGTGGGTAGCTATAATTTCAGAAAGCTCAGCTCTCTATTCAAACTCAAAGACTTCCAACAAGAATAAGGCCTGGAATAATGTCCTGGGCTGATGTTTTGGAAGGTATTCTGATGACAGTCTCTCGGGTGGCATTAAAGGGAATGTGTTTAATACCATGTGCTGCACACTGCTGTGGGTTGGGTGCATTTCCTTCATTATGCTCCTCATGAGGGCATGCCACAGACAAGCAGGTGCCAGTGGGAAATGATCATGATGATTCATGCTGAAGGGCTAAAGCAATAATCCCAGAGGCAGCAGGAATCTCTGCGTGGCTGGTGTTGCAGTTTGTCAGTGGTGCTGCAGGGCAGTGGTGCTGCAGGGAAGCACCATCACTGGCACTCTGGCACACATCATAGCAGTGCAACTCTTTGTCATGCAGACCCAACAGCATTCTCCAAAGTTGTCACTGTAAAATCATGCAAGATTATTTCTGTGCCCCTGCCACCCATCTCGATTTCCTGCCCCTCTCCCCGCCTGGAGGGCTGTAAAAGGTTAGCCAAACGCATGTTAGAGAGAGAACTGCTGTGGATTTGCAGTCAGGTGACATTAAACAGCTTAGAGCTACCCCCAAGAAAAGAGCGTGAGAAGTGCCAGTCATTGCTATTTCCATTTCTATGAAGGCACCAAAAGGAGCCCTATTTGTGCTAACCTGAACCGTCCTGTAAGAAAGCACACACAGTCACAGTAAGAAAATCTGTAAATCCATGTCACCATTCACTCTTCTGTTTCTCCCTGGGCTTGACCTTTGGGATAAAATTATTATGTGAGGTTTTTTTTTCCACTGACCAAAGGAAAAGAACCCCAGTGTCTCCTGGACAAACCTTTCACAGAACAGGATGCATAGGGACTGTATGGCCCAAGCGAACAGGAGCACAGCTGGCTGCATTGCCACAGGGCTGAGTCCTCCATAGAGATGCAGCAAACAGGAGCACCTGTACTATGCTGGAAGCAGAGAAACAGTTTTATTTGTCACTTCTCTCTCCTCTTGAATGCAGGTGTCTGCAGCTTTTACGATCCTCCCCATTATACTGAGCAATTTGGGCTTTGCTGTATAACTGTACATCATAATACTCTGCTCAGAACCTCTCACTCACTTCGAAAGAAATTCTGTCTGGAAAAAAGTGTTAGAGAGGGTTTGGTCAGAGAGGGATCGTGAATTGCAATTATGTTTCCCCCTAACTGGAACCCACCCATAATAAGACCTGAAGTGATGCCTTTGGAAGCAAACTGCCTTTAATTGTTGTTATCACTTCTTAAACTAGAAGACCTTGCACGCATGGTAAGACCTGCTAGCATCTCTGCACTGAAGGTTGTGTCAGCAGCACTGGTGTTATAAAGCCTCCTTTTCCCCATGAGCCCACAGCTCATCTGTGAAATTTCCTCCAGGCTCAAGCTTTCCTTTAAAGTGCTAGCTAGGAAGTGATTGTATTTTCATTGATTTTGACTATTTTTACAATGTAAACAGGAAGGTGAGTGTATGTAAATTATACTAGAAGGTAAAAAAATAAAGGCACATGCTTTTGTTTAATCCACTTTGTTTTTCTCTCTTTCTCACACTTTGCAATGTTTGCATTTAAAATAATATGCCATGGCAGTTGATCACATGTAATGTGGTCTTGTTTTTAATCTCCTGATGAAAAAAAAGATAAAAATCTGAAAGGCTGGGTCTAATATTGATCTCATAGATCTGACTTCAAATATTTGACTTAGCAGGTGTTCTCTTGCTAAACGAAATCAGAACCACAGTTTTCTGTCTTGCAGAAAACACTGGCTGTCTTTTACTTAGCACATTCAACCTGCAGCCCTTAATTGGTCAAATGATTAAGTACCACATTATTTTTCAGACACCCAAGCTCTTATAGATAAATCTCAGAGACATTATTTGATTTAAAATCAGTATTAGTGATTTGATGGCTAGTGACTTGCTGTTAAGTTCCCCTGGCACTGAGACAATATAACCTACCCCAGTAACAAAGCATCAAATATGAGTGTCTCAGACTTTTAATTATGATTATCAATCTTCTTTTCTATCTCATTTTTTTTTCTCTGAAGTCCACATGTTAATCTGTGTGTTGCTCTCCAAATAATTGGACAAAATCAGGTCTCGACCTAAGGAAACTGCTGTAATTTTCCACAAGGTGAAGGATCTCAGAAATCCTGCAAAGCAAAGTATCTTCTGGTGAGTCCTGGTGATTAAAAGACAAGATGCAAAGTAGAGTATTTCCTGGGTGTTTTGTGGGTTTCTTCTGTTCTCTTTACCCTTCATTCTTTTCCTCTGGCCTATTGGTTTCTCTCCCAGTTGTACTCACAGGTACTTTTCACAGAGAGAGGGTAACTACAGATGTTAAAAATTAATTGGTAAAACATACGTGCATCAGAATAGCATTATTTTGCAGTTAACCAGTAGATGCTGCAAATTAGGAAGTGACTAAATGCAATATAAGAGCAAAAATCATGCATTATAAAACATACTATTTTCATTTATTTGGACAGTTGTAGTTCAGTTTTTAATTATTAATGGTAATACTCCTCAATGTGCTAGTAAATGTTCTGGTTTATATTTAGTAAAAAATGAAGTCTTAGTAAAACATGAAGTCATTACAGCACTCAGCTGTTAATTATTGCTTAGGGATAGAGGGGAGATTACAAATTTTGTTCAGGTTAATGAAGCATGAATCAGCTGCCTCCTGCTGCAGGGAAGAGCTGAATATCTTACGTGCTACTGCAGACACACTCAGTCTGCAGTGTCTTTGTTTTTACACTGGCTTGAACATCAGCACCTGAAATCAAGCCTTCAGAGATGCATTTCAGGACTGTGAAAGGCTGTTGATAGCAGGGAGCAGTCTGAACTGATCCAGCTTCCACAGAACTCAATGAGACTTTGTTGGAGATTTTACAGTGTCCAGGTCAGGACACGGTCAGTGACCTCACTTGTGCTGTTTGGAGAAGTAAGAGGTGTGGATTGTCTGCATTGAATCCAGTCAGTTCTACTAGGACAACTGCTGAAGCAGTATGCAGCTGCCTCCTCCACACGTGTGTGCAGCTATGGGGGAGTGTGGCCAGCCATCAAGAGCTCTACGAGGTGAAGCAGTGATTTTGGATTCCCTCTGTGAGCCATTCGTTCCTCAGGTAGTGGGCAGAAAGGCTGGAGGGACACTCACCTTGCACCAAAGCTACTACAAAAGATTTTGGGTACACACCCAACTTGGCCCTCCGCTTGGACTGGTTTTGCACACAGCCTCTTCGACAGAATTTCCTCTACCATACAACATGCCACATTTTGTTTAGTTGGCAAGAGAGACCCTTTGCTTAATACAAGCAACAAGTATTCAAAAATGCCTGTAAAAATAAAAGCTGCTGACTCACGTGGCTGGTGCCTCTAGTCCCTTTTATTACCTTTTACAGGCATGAATGGGTTCTGACTTGCAGAATTACTGTAGAAACCAAGCATCATAAATACCAGCAGTCAAAAAAAGCTGTGCCCGTTTAACGCTCCTGGGTCTATTTTAAAAAACCTCTAAAAGTCATGGTAGATGTACTCAACAATTTTAAGTGGGAGAGAATGCAAGTCCTCGTTGCAATTCCTCGATCGTCTCAACCAAAGAAGAACTCGGATGGCAGCTCTGGTCACAACTTGAACAGTGAAAGATTTCTAATGCTCAGAGCCATTAACTCTAAAACAAACCCTGAACTAATGCAAACTCTTGTAAGAAAGCACATGCTTGAAAAGTCACTTCCTCTTTATGGAAACTTCATGGATGGGAATAGAAAGTTGTATTCATTGTGTAGATTAATAACAACAAATAATTCAAGGTGCTCTAGTCCTGAGAGTCCATGTTAGAGGGAATGAATTCTGACGCCCCCCAGAAGCTACCCCAGAATCTTAACCAGCAGCCTGGGTCTGGAGGCAAAAAGGAAGTGAGAGCCCTCTCCTCCTCCAGCACAAAGAGGTAGGTTAGGGTGGGCCACTCTTCTGGAAGGTTTGATGGGAACAGCTTCATGCTTACCTCCATACAGTAGGGTACTCTGCTATCAACAGGCACCTTTCAGCTCTTTGCTATTCTATCAAACCAGGCTGTTCATTGAACGTTAAACATTTCTTTGTGTACTTAGCCAGCACAGGAAGAAAGCTTAGCACAGGAAGCTTTGCCACAGGAAGGTTTATCCCTTGTTAACAAATTAGTTTGTTCTCTTCACCTGAGTTGCTGGTAGTGAGGTTTGTGCAGAAAGACAAACTGCTTTTCACTATCGGCATTGTTAGCTGGCAATATCGCCACTAGATCTTGGTCTGAATAGAAATCAAATAATATTTTTCCAAATTTTCTGCATTTTTTTATCATGTAGAATTTAAGAAGTTTAGGAGGGGCAGCCCATCAGAATAGAGGATGTTATGTGAAATTGAAAAGCAATTGTTAAATATGATAATTGCTCACATCAGCTGGCATTTTCCTAATATTTTCCTGCTCTGTGAAAATGGTATGAATGACATTTCCTATAGACAGAGGGATGTTATGAGAAAACCTGAACTGCAGTGACTGAGGCCCTTCAGGCCAGCCTGAACCTGTAGCTGGGCCATGCCCCCACGCATGGCAGGACCCTGACAAGCTGGCAGCACCCTTGTCCCGTCACCTGAGTGTCCCTTGACCACCGAGGAGAGATGGTGGCCCCTGAGGGCTGCATCTGCCCCAGCAGCCATTCTCACTGTGGTTTCTGTAAAGGGTTTTATTGGGATTTGTGTGCTGCAAAGGCTCCTGTCAGGATGGGAACAACCTGGCTTCCCTCTTCTCCGTGCTTTTCTGCTTTTGGGTATGCAGGAAACCAGCCCTCATGATCTGGGACACAGCACAGAGAGCAACAACGGTGTGAGTCAAACTGAGGTGTTCCTGTGTTTAATCTGGCCTCTCCAGGAACACTGCCTCTTGTATACCACGTGTCTGCTTTCTTCTGAGGATCAAGAGGGTATGTTGGACAAAAACATGTTAAAATGGTACCTTTTTCTGCCCTCTCCCAAGCAGCCATCTGGCAGCCATCAGTCATGGAGATGCGACGCATCTGGAACACGCTCTTGACTAATCATCTGGGGTCGCATTGCAAAGCTTTCCACAGGTTTGACAATATCCATCATCAGATAAAATCTGGCATCTCTTTGTAAGTGAAAAGCCAAGTAAAACCTGAGTAAGAGCACCTGTGTTGGACTGTGATTATCAACAAAACTACATCTGAATTCTTTGTGTCACGTGAAAGAGGTACTTTACACGTAGGCGAGACAGGCTATGAGAAAAAAAGACATGGCTATTTATGTACCCAAAGTATGACAGAGCATGGTTAGGATTTGCAGGATCCTAAAGATGGAAGCTAGCAGCGAATTTGCTGTGGGAGTTGTTGCAGAGACTGCCTTCACAAATGAGAAAAGGTAGGGAAACATTTGTCTGGAATGTGTTCAGGAAGAGACACAATGACAAAACAAGGTTTCTTCCCCCATCATTACCTCTGTCTCAGCTGAGTAGGCAGGGTGTTGTCTGTGCCGCCTGCCACTGGTGAGCAGGATCTAATTCATCAGCCTCACTGCAGATGGTGCCATCCCCTGGGACCTCAGCCGGCTCATGATCCATGCCAGCATCCTCACAGGGAGAGGAGAGGGAAGCAGAGAGGCTGGGAGAAAGCAGCCTCTGGGAGACTGGAGACTCCATGTCCTGCTGCTGCTGTAACTCTTTGCCTTTTCACCACACAGCTGAAAAGGGCAAAGGCAATGATGCCATTCCCAAAACTGTGAGGGCAGCTGGCCTTTGAAATTAAAGTGAGCTTTTGGACAGCTGTTGTCCTGCCTTCCTCAGAGCAAGGAAGTGCTCTGGTGAGGGAGCAGCAAGCCTAGGCGTTGTATCCACTTCTCATTTCCTAAAACCTTTGTCTTCTCTGACAGCCCAGGAAGCAACTGCAACAGCACCTTGCTATGGGAGAGCAAAGAATCCCACTCCAGTGGGTACTGGCCTGTAAGATTAGGACAGCAGTGGCCACGCTGCCAGCTGGTGGTCTGGGCACTGCTTGGTGAGGCAGGCATTTCCCTTCCACACTTACACAGTACTGGGGAAAGGTTTATCTTTTATTTGTCCCTACAAGCAGGACTGGGAGTCAATAGATGGATTAGAAATAAATACAGAAACAAACAGCAAAAGTAGACAGAGGAGACTTTTAGGCAGATTTCCACGGGCCTAATGCAACTGGCAGATTTCTAGGTGTTGCAGAAGGCTGGGGGCATTGTGGTGGATCAGTTCCTACCAAGGCTCTCTCATCCTGCCCAGAGAACTCTCTTCCTCAGGATACACACCGTTCATACTGTACACAAAACTAAAATATGTATGAGCAAAGAAGTGGTCCCAAGTTTGCTTCCCTTATAATTTCCCATGGGGAAAAAACATTGTGAAAAGAAAAGGAAGGAACTTTCAAATAAGTTATTATATTTTATATTTATGGGAGAAACAGGGCATGCCTGATCCTTGTAAAGAAATATTTCCTCCACCTCTTCCTTGCCTTTGAAAGGAATCAAATAGCTATTAAAAAGTACCTTCCTTTTAAAAAGGACAATGAACATTTTGATTAAAAGGATCTTTTAAGCATTTATATGATTACCTCTTTTGTCCCCCTGGCAGCATCTGTCTTGTTGACTGCTCGGCATCTGGCACGTGCTGCCTCATGTCAAGAAGGCCCTGATTTCTCATTCAGACAGGGGATGGGTGAGAGAACAGACGCATGTATACATGGAGAGGCTTTTGCCAAAAGAATAAGGCCATTTCCCTGGCTGCTACTGCTGCTGGTTGTTTGGCCAGAGTGCTGCTGGAACACAGCACCCCTTTCTTCCCACTGCAGCACGCTGTGTGTACCAGATGGCTGACTCGTCAGGGTCAGCTCTCCACCACTGCTTCTGCAGGCAGTGTGGCCAGGCAGGGCGTTTTAGGTCAGTACCACCAAAATTTCATCTGCTTACGGAGAAGATGCACTTTTACTCTTCCAGGCTTCCTTTTTTTCCACAGGTCATGGCAGGACACCCAAAACACTCGGCTTTGGCTTGGCAGTCAATGTTTTCCCTCTCGGGGCAGCAGGCTGGAGCAGGCTATCATGGGGCCTTGGGAAAATCCCAACACTTTGTTGTACTCACATCCACCCTACCCGTGGCAGGAGATCTTTGAAATTTGCAGGATCAGCCTTATTTTGTGCATACTAATTTCTCTAAAACTATCTTTGGTAACACGATCGATGACTCACACAAACATTAGTCATACTTTGCGCTGCTTATAATTCCTTGCCTTGCAGAATTTCAAAGAGTGCTTCAAAGATGATTTAAAATATCCACAATCCATGAAAGATGAAGTGGAATAGGTTCATTTCAATTGTAGCTTCTTAATGAAGAGAGCAGTGATTTGCCCAAGTAAGACAGAAGGCGACTGCCAAGGCTTGAGTTCTGAATCTCCTGCTGCTTGGTGATATGAACACTCCTTTTGAATTGAGTCCCTTCCTAATTTCATTTTAAGATACATATACCAGCAACCCTACTTAGAAGTCAGAAAAATAGTAACAGAAACCTTTTTGACTCCTACTCCATCATTCCCATGCTTATGCAGCATTGCTTCCAAATTGAGAACTGCACTTGTATGAGTTTTTCCTCTGCCAAATTCCCAAATGAAGAAGCTGCTTGTTGTGGGGCTGGTTGTGCTTTCTTGAACCACCCTTCAATATCTAGAATACATTCCTTCATTAATTCTCATTATTAAAGACTTACTTCTACTGTCTTCCTCAGGATTTGGAAAGAACCCTGTTACATGCTGAAATACAATAGATTTTCTTATTCTGGGTAGGACAAATGTTTTGACCTGTAGCTGACCATAGGAGCCCTGTGGCCTGAAGGAATGGACAGCTAATGAGACAACAAGTCAAAGTAAAAACATTTTGTCTGGCCCACTGCTGTGGGAGTCTTCCATGTGACTGGGGACCCGTGAAACCCTCGTTGCATCTGTTGCAGCCCAACATTTTGAACTCTCTTCTACTTTCACACAACAGCCCAGCTAACAAGCGACAGCCAGAGACAGTCTCTGAGCTTTGCACGTGGCCCCTGGGTGTGAAAGAAAATAGAAGGAAACTCTTGGATGGTCAGGTGAAGGAACAGGTGACAAAGCCAATGTCTTTGGTGTTTTTCACTGGTTGTAGTGGATACTCCAGCTGGAGACTCAGTTTTTTTAAAAATTCTAAGTTTGCAAGAAAGTTTAGGGTTCATTCTGTTTTATTATAGAGCAAAACTACTGAAAGCAGAAAGAAGAAAGTCTTGGGTCAAACTTGAAAAACAGGTTAAAATGAGGGAGAGATGTTATTTTTTAGTATATCTTGGGTACTTTTTTATTTGTTTTTAACTTTTTTCTTTGTGTAGCACACTCAGATCATGCTTTTTCGCTCTTGTTTACTGTATGACTAGAAGCATAAAGTTCTGGTTTATATTAAAAAAAGGAAGGTGGTATACTTACTTGCTTTCAGTGCCTAAGGCTTCAAGAAACAGAACAGGGTGTGAGATGCCAGCATTAGATACAAACACTTGGCAATATTGTATCAATGATTCAGATGTCTCCGCTCACTTTACCGGCTGTGTTAGAGAGCAGCGATCCACCCATCAGAACAAACAGAACAGCTTGAAAACAAGTAACAAAGTGATTTTATTTTACTGAGGTGAGGAACAGCCTCCCTCTTCAAATAATGTGAAGTCATTAGCCTGCCCTATTACAGTGCAACACAGGCAGGGATTACTTTAACCTGGCTTTACTCATTTAGAAATTAAGCATTTTACCTAAGTTGCCTTATTCTTTCTGCAGTCAATGGAGGTGGTGCCAGACGATGATTCATCCCACCTACCCATGTACCTGGAATAAAAAGGTATTAATCAACAAGAGCTGCCTCCCTCCATTGCCTCTGGCTACAGAGGCAGTACAGACACCAGTTCAGCTGAGAGACTTCACTTCTGGCCAGGTAAATTTGGATGAGCTGAAGCCCTTTGTGTGCTGGCTGAGGGGCCAGACTCCCCCTGGCTCATGGGAACACCTTCCTGGGATTCTTCAGCCTGGGTGTCTCCTCTGACTAAAGCAGAAGCAACTGAGCCAACCCATTTGTTCACCTAATGACTAGGCTGATGTGTCTCCCCTGTGACACACTGGGCCAATTCCCTACATGTCTGGGAAACAGAGCTGGATCCTGAAAGACAAGGCAAAATAGACTTGAGTGTATTTCCCAGGGGAAGCATAAACCACCTGAAAGTAGCTACATGAGGCTGGAGACAGAGAAGTACAGCACTGCTGATTAGTACAGGCAAGCAGTCCCCACACCATCCAAGCCTGGAGGTCATCAGTCACAGAGGATAGCATCACCTTTACCCCCTGGGATACAGGAATAACGGGGGCAGGACTTGTGCTCTGTGGTTGAACTGTAGCTACTCATAATGGAACTTCTCCATAGAAACATAAACCTGTGTATCCCTGCTTAAAAAAAAAAATCAAAACTTTAGTAGCTTTGAGTGGTTTCATTGTCCATATACACATCTAGAATATTTTCTTTAAAAAATCAAGGTATCCTATGACTAGATGTCTCTCAGGTTATTGTGCATATTGCATAATTAATGTTTTGTTCAGCAGCTTCAGATGACTTATGCATCCCATATCCTGGAAAGCTAAAGAGAAACACCTTGTTTGCATTCTGGTTATCCCTAATTATTAGCTAAATTATATTCCTACAAAATCTGTACCCTGATGATGAGATTTACCAGTACCTCTCTTTGAGTAACTGCAATTAGATAGCTCTGAAAACAGGTACTTTTCTGGAACAAGGACATGTAACAGCATTGGTATTGACCCTCTCTGCCCCTCTGTGTAGGAACCTACATCCCAATTTTATGTTTCTGTTGTCAATGAACCTCACTGTCTTCTTCCTTCCTGGGATTTCAGTGTTTCAAGTTAACAGCAGCGTGCTCCATTTTACTAATGCAGCTGCTAACTGCACCTCTGGAGGCTTTTTAGCCAAGTACAAGGTAGATTTTTTCAATTTCCATCACTCTTTAGACTGGAAGCTAGTTATTTATTGAAGAGAACAACAGCAGGTAGGAAATGCAATGTAAAACAAAAAGATGTAAAGAATATAATGGAGAAGTCAAATAAAATGGTTGCAGAGGTCAAGAGCTGTGAATCCAAGGACTAGGATTTGAGTTCTGGGAGACAGAAATGCTGCAGAAGCACCCAATAGAGGAGATGCATTACAGCTCAGAATGCATTACATCCAGGAAAAAAGTCAGACTTACGAACATACATCAAAATGATAATGGACATATGGACATATATGCATATATATATATATGTGTGTAAGAAGCTCAGCTTATAAAGAAAAAAGGTGTAAGTACGAATGAAGAGCAATACCACCATGCATTCCAGTCGATGAGAAGGATGAAAAAAGCAAGAGAAACTTCTTCTGTCGTTGATAAACCTCAGTCTAGGCAGTACTGGTTGTAATTAAGTCTCAGAAAGAAGTTTATTACCAGAAATTAGCTGTAAAGATATCCAGAACAGGCCAAACCAAAGCAAATTTTGGAAGGGGTTATTAGTTTAAAAGGAAACAGTTATGTTGATTACCCAGTTTGACCCTTACTGAGGAGAATACAAATGAGTGACTGACTTGCTTTTGGGACAGTGTCTCCTCCAGAAAGACATTAGGTAACTAGCTGGATCCTTTGGGATGTAACACTGGATTCCCTTTGGTGACTGTTACCCTGTCCTGGCATTCAGCTAACGAAGAGGAGCTTTTTATTGCATTTTCATGGGCTATTTTAATTTGCACTCATCATAATTTCCAGTGTGAGTCACGTACTGGCACAGAGCAGCAAGTTTTGCCTGTCTCGAGCTGGGCAGAAAGGACTGGAGCTCAGACAGCAGGGAACAGCTGGCCTTTCACTTGCATAATGCCAGAGCAGGGATGAGGCAGAGGAGTGGATGGTACTGTTTGGAATGTATTTCCATTTAGAAGAATAAATCCACATAAAGGAGGATGACTTTTTGAAGGGTAAGAGGCATAAAGGGTCTCAGCTTTCCATGTACCGAAGGGAAAGAACTGCAGAGAAAAGAGCAAGGCACCCACCCACAGCTGCTGGCTGCAGCCCATCTGGAGTGACCACATCCTGGGGGTGAGCACAAGGCAGCCTAAGTGGTAATAAAGGGAAATACTAGCAGTGGGTTCTAACAACCCAATTCACTCTGAAACTTGATTATCCACAACTTAGGAAAACCTTCTCTCGGGGACCTACTTGTTCCCGATTTCTTAGCCGCACTTGTTTCTATTTTTTTTTTTTCAATTCTGTTTTACTGTAATCTTCTGGATTTCAATCCTGTGATAATTGAAATGTAAATACTTGCAAAGGCTACGAGTTTCAAGGCTCCTGATTGTGCTCTCACTAGAGGCTGGTACACATGACAGGAGTTTTGCCAAGTCATTAGCTCCCTCAACCAAGGGTGTTGCTCTCCCGTCTCTCCTCACTATGCTGCCAAGAGCTAATGCAGACACAAGTCCTCCAGCAAAAACACTTTTAACATGTTAGAACTAAATTCTGGGAACTGAACCCAGGCTCTACCTGAGAGGGACTGTTTGTACCTGAGTGTGTGGGTGCATGCAGAAGAGGGGTCTGAATTGGGTTTTCTGCTGAGTTTGTCAGTTCATCAGGATGTGCTGTTCCATAACAGCAGAGAGCCAGCCCAGGCCTGTGTCCAGATACTCTACAGCTTCACAGAGTTTACAGAACAAATACAGAGCTACCTCTTGGGACTGTCTGCAATCTGTATCCACACTTGCTCTTGCTAAAGCAGAACTCAGTTCTGCAGTCCCTCCATGGGAAGCAGAAGTATATCCATGATGGAAAGTGCATGGGTATTTTATGGTAGCATGAGTAGAGAGGGGCAGAAGTTGCTTGTGGTGATAGCTCAGCCACCTGAATCCTTTACTAAAAAAGTACAGCATTTGACACTGAAGTCCTAATGCTGAATCTGGAATGAAAATGGTGAATGAAAAGGCACACAGCTGTGAGCTGACACTTCATACTATGAAAAATATCTTCCACACTTTTAAAGTCTTGGTTTTCCTTTTCAGGAAACACTGAATATGGCAGTGGATAAGTGTTATTAAAAAAGTAAAATGAGAAACATTCTTCATTGCCCTGGTAACCATACAAGCTTTGTAAAAACCATCATGAGAATAAGTGACCTCCTGTCACTCCTTAGCCAGAAGTTAAATTCAGAAAATAACAGGGCATCCCACAAGGATGGGATAGGAGGCAGAGAGGCTTTCTGTATTCTGCCCTGGTTTTGCCCTTTCTTCACTCTTTCTCTTCTGTTTACGTGAAGAGGATATTGATTCCAGAAGTGACAGAGGCAAGGTAAGTCAAAGCTCCTCTTTGTTTTTCTGTAGGGAGGAGGTCAGCCTCGTTCCAAATCTAATGCTCCTGGCATGCTCTCCTCCTCCTTATGCTGCCTCAGAAGTCTCAGAGAGCTGCTGGTTGCATTTACACTAATGACTGTTTTTCTCCCTCTGCCTCCCCCTCCAAGCTTACTAAGCTTTTTCTTTCAGCATGACCAATAAAGCATGAATGCAAATAGGCCTGAAGTTTTTTTCCCCCTCCTTTCATTTTTATTTTGCCACTTTTAGAAGTAACTGAAGAAAACAGTGTCATTCTGTTCCAGAAGAGCTTTTATACCAAGCTGACACTGTACATTTAAATATGTATTGCTTCCTCTATCATTTGCATTTTAATGTTCCAAACCAATAATCACGAAGTCTTGTGTGAAAATGCGAAATAATAAGGCTGGAGAGAAGCTTGGATCCGATTCTAAACCTTGCTGAATTACACCTAGAGGTGGCAATTCTGTGATACACCCCTCTGAGAAATTCATTTAGATAAATGTAGATGTTCTGCAAGAGACTGTGCCGAATTGCCCTGGTTGTTTGTCTGAAGACCCTAGCTTTTAGATACTGAGTCTGCACAGCCTGGCAGGCTTTTCCAGGGCAGCTGGTGCCCTGGTAATGTGTCTTCGCTCTGCTTTGGAGAAGTTGCCCTCCAGGTATTCTGAAGAGCAGACTCCTTCGTTGTTTTGCCAATTGCTACTGATACCATTAATCTGGTGACGTTTCACAAGCACCTGCACACCCAAGGTTGGCCGGCAAACAGCACATGTGGTTCGTGTTGCAAAAACAAGTCCCCACCAAAGGTCATCATATCTTTGTGTTCCGCTTCATTATTGCCATCATCGAGCTCCACAGTACAGAACAGAAGGGCAGAATATCCTTTTCAGAATTTACGCTGTAAGAATTTTGTCCTATGTGCAAAGTTACACATTTGCAAGAAATTATTACAGTATGTAATGTAAGAAAAGGTTTTTTCTGTGCTTCTTTTGAATAGCATCTGTAAGTGAGGGGTTAGCTTGGAAGAAATAACTACTGGTGGACCAGTTGTAGGAAAACATTTTTGTCTGCAATTTACTCTGCTTTTTCTTTTTTTTTGCTTTCAAGAGAAAAATAAATCCAGCTATAAAAGCAAAATACATTTCTTGTATCACAGCTGTCATGAATTTAAATTCCCTCTTGGATCCTTACCGCACAGTGTATCTCCACTGCAATATTTTGCTTCTTTTATAAATACGAAGCACTGAAGAACAAGATATTGAATATATGAGTTATAAATCTGACAGAAGAGTTTTCTTCTCTGTGTTAGGATAGAACCAGAAACAACCCCTTGAACAGCCTAAGAACCAGTATGGATGTTTATTTAGAGCTATAATGATGTTCAAGATATTTCTCTTATACCTTTAATTAAACTGCCTTACTGGTTCTTTTCCTGCTTTGCCTGTTTTCCTTCCAGGCTTTCCTCCAGGCCACAGATTAACACTTTCATTATGAACAACTTTACTATGAGGCTAAATCCAGGTTATGGGGAATGTATCTCTTCCTCACCATTTTCTCTTCTCTCTCCCTTTCACCTTCATAATGGTACAATCAGTTTAAAGAGAGATGAAGGTGAGAAGAGCAAGTAAGTGGAAGCATGAACAGAGTTCGAATAGGGAAACTGTGGATATCTAGAATTCCCCCTGCTTTATACCTACAGATTTACTCTTTCTATCTTTTGTATTGTATTTAATTTCCAGCAAAGTTTCCCAGACATTTTGAAAAGCTGCTATATTATAATTTAATTAAGTCTTTGTATTTGCTGCTAACAAGATGTTATCTTCATCATTCTTGGAAGCTTGTCTTGGGTTGTGGGTTGATGTGGATTTGCCATCGGCACAGAAACGTTTCCTGCACAAACACAAACAGTTAAAGCTTCCCCATTTCCTGGCTCAGTGTGACACACTGCTCAACTCCTTGTGTTTAGGTAATAGGATTAAACGCAGGGATCACTCATACGGGCTGTGTGTTGGCTGATACTGATCTCTGCAGAAAGAAAGGTTTAGTTCGAGCAGGTGGTTGGGCTCCGTGCTCTAACCTCAGGTGCCCTTCTGGAATTCAGTGCTGGGATGTAGAGACCTGGCAAGAGTCGGGCTCTGAGCTTCATCCACCCCTGCAGCTCTCTCTGGGGTTAGCTCTCACCCCGTCTGCAGCACAGGGCTGTGGCCTGGCTCCTGCCCTGTGCCCAAGGCACGGCCTCCTGTCCTGGAAAAGAAGCTCCATGAGAGGTCTGAACTCATGGAAAGAGCTGTGAATGGGATTTGTGAATGCCAGCACGCTGATCAGACCTACCTAAAAGAGATGATAGGAAGCAAAACACTGAGGAAAGGGGGTGGATCTGTCATGAAGCTTATTTGTGAACTCAGCCCTTGAGCTAGATCAGCCCTTTTGTGCAGAAAGCTGTGGCTTTTTCCCCCCTGTGAAGGATTTGTTCCCCTATTTCCAGGAACAAATATATCCTTCCAAAGCACCACTTCTCACTTTTCCCAGGTAGTTCTTGTCTGACTTCACCACTCAGAAAGGATGGATCATTTCAGGATCTTTCTCTCCTTCAAGTTCTACTGCTCTGCTCTGGGTTTCATCCACCCATGGGACCAGGTGTTGGCTCTTCTCTGTCCCTGTGGATTTCCTGATCAGGTGCATGGGGGAAAGTGGCAGTACTTCCATTGGATCTTCACGTAACCCAAGGAGCTGTGCAAAGCTGTGACCATGCATTGCTCAGGAAGGGAGGGTGCATTTGTCCAAAACCCTGATCCCTTGTGTCCAAGGAAAACAATTATGTACAAGGTATTTTTCATCATTCCAGGAGAACTTTGACCTCCCAAGGGTGTGTTTACCAGTCCTGTCTGTGCCAAAAAAAAAAAAAAAGAGAGAATATATTAACTTGGAAAAGAACAGGACTGAGACGTTGGGCAGGTTTTGAGGCTCTGCTTTGGGATGCAGATGATGGAAACATCAGTGTGACACATGAATCATCGTCCTTTGGAGCCTAGGCTCAAACTTGCAGAAGCACACCCGAATATTGCACCCTCACATAACCATTCTGTTGGACACAGGGTTCCTTATTTGCTTTCTGGTGGCTTTCAGGGACATTCTCAGACTTCCTACAGTTTCTGTGAAGTGCTCTAAGATGTTTGTTATTTATGGAGCGTTTCTGTTGCATATGTTGATTTACATTGAACTCAAACCTCTCTGAAGAAAATGGAGACGACAGCATCCTCCTAAGCAGGAAAGTAAAAGTTTTCTGCTGTAGTACTTTGGGCTTCAATCTGGTGTATCAAGAGAGCTGGTGGTAAATTGCACACCCAAATTCCTGCCTGCACTGGCAAATCCAGCAGTAGACACACGTGCACACTTCCTTATCTGTCACAAGCAGACAGTCACTCTGTGAACCCAGGAATATGAATTTCTTTACTCACATGCCTGGGAATGCTTCTGTCTGCATGTTTTTGACCATACTCAGCATAAGAATGAAACTGTCTAATGTGCTTGGAGAATTTTAAGAGATTTGCTAAAAAGAAGTCCTGAGATAAACCACAAACATCTGTGACTCAGCTGTGAACCAAGAAGGGTCTGAGCAGTCATGCTGAAATGGGAAGTTTTGTCGATACAGATGGGAGGAAAAGAGATGACCAATAAGGGTAGTGAATATGGGAAGTATGTTTAGGCTTTAAGGATTTGCTTGTTTTGGAGAGTTGAAGTATGTGACCACTGACTGACTTTGCACAGGGCAAATGTCATCTCAGCAGTTTCTGACTGCCTGTGCTGTTAACTGCCATAAGGAAAATGAGAATTGAACAATACTATTCTGCATGATTCCTATTGTCTGTTGTGCCTATTCCTCGTTTTCTTGTGTATGGAAGGGATAGAAAAGAAGAAATGGGTGCTATTTGTATGATCTCCAGGCTGCTGGCTCTAAAATAGTTTGTCTGTTGCCCTTCATGCCATTTTCACTGAATTTGAAGCTGGTTCAAGCAGTTTTACTGTGTTTCAACACTGTGGCTGCACGTAAACACGACCATTGCGATGGTTTCTGATCCCCCAGCTCATGCTCATCCCATTGACTGTCTTGGAGAGGGAGAAAATATGTGAATAGGAGTATTGCTGTTACTGTCTGAGGGACAGAGTTTCAGGGATAAAAGATGAGCAAGTTGTTAAGGCAGTAAGTTACAGATTTGTTTCTGACACCCTTTCCTACATAAAGGAACACAAAAAGTCTCAGGGAGAATTTCTGTGGAAAAAGGTGCTTCTCAGAGCCAAGGAGCCAAGGACTGCAGATTTTCCTATGTAAAGTATATTTATCCGCTTTGAAAGTACACATATAGGATCGAACTCTGGTCCTAGTGGAAATCCAGCTGATAAAAGAACACCCATCACTCTGTGGTAATGCAACTGCAAAGTTATAATGGAGGTCTAAACAGATCCAAATAGAGTAATTTAGAAAACTTCTATTTAAATTTTAGCCATTTTATCTTCAGCTTTTCCTTAAATTATGTTTACATTTTCCAGCTAGGTCTCAGTTTGAATGGGAAACACAAAAGAATATCTTATTCAAAAATGAAAGAATCCTATACCTCGTATTCCAGTAGGTTGAAGTCTTCCCAGCCCCAAATATTTGATCATGTGGCAACAGACAGAGCACAACAGACCCTCAGTAACAAGCTGGAAATTCAAGGAAATGCAGGGAAAATTCAGCCTTTTAAGTGAGTGGTATTTAATTTTGAAAAAAAATTATTTTTTAAATTTTAAATTTATATTTATTTTAAAAACCCAGTGATTAATAAGCCAGAAGAATGCAATCACTTAAGGATGGCATTGAGAACATGAGGTTTTTTTGTCCATTGCATTCCTATGTCACATCTCAAAAGATTTATATGATACAGTATTTAGTTAGTCTTCTTCTGTGGTTAATGTATAAGTCTAGTTATTCTGTAATTATTATAATATACAATAATGAAACAATAATTTCATTCCTTCTATGTAATGTGCTCTACCAGCTTTAATTAAACCTAACAACCTCATTAGTGAATATCATTATATTGGCTTTAGGGAGACAATTCTATCTAGTGAATACAGGATTATTAAATGACTGGAGGTCTGCTGTACCAGATGTGCCACCGGGCTCCTGTTTGACCTTGGGCGATTGGTTTAAAATCTCTGGGCCTCTTTTACCCCCCTGCCAAGTGAGAACCATCACGTTCCATGTCCTTTGTGAAACACTCTGCTTTACATGGATTGCAAATACCCCGTTTGAGCATTGTATGTTTGCTAACAGACACACAGAGAAGTCCTGGCCAAGATTCACAAGATAAGACATTTTCTGGAATGCGGATTCCTGGATGCTCAGTAACTTCACTAAAATTAATTCTGAGTGAATTAAAAGAACATTCATTCTGCACTGTCTTTCTTGATTTGTGCTGATTTGGAGCAGGCTGCACACCCTGTGCAGACACCCAGAGCACTTCTGGAGCTCAGGGGCAACCTGGGACCATGGCCCAAGCTCAAATGCCCCCTCACCAGCCATGTGTGCCTTCTTCACACATTTGCAGAAGAGATTGGATTGAGTTTTGTCTCTGCTTGCAACTGGATTTTCTTTGTGACCCTTTGTGGCCCAGACTGCACTAGGGGGTGTCTGGATGCTTGTGTTGCACAACATGAAAGCCTCCAAAAACTGAAGAGGTTTGACCTAAAGATGTTAGGATTTCGGGACTGAAATTGGAGCTACCTCCCTGATGTTAGCAGCTCCTAGGTGGCTGTTTCCCAACAGAAACAGGTCATGTTTTTTTAAGAGGAAAGGCAAACGGGGAGGAGAGGTTCACATCAGGCTGCCAGCAGGTGCTGGGGACTGCAGGATAAAGCATCAAGGCACCAGCAGGTGAAAAGGCCTGAAGGAGGGAGCAGCAGGTGGATACAACGGCAGGGATTGATAACACTTGAGCACTGGAACTCATTTTTCCCTCAAATATTACATATTTTGTATCGTTACCAGCAGTAGGGAGCCTGGTTCAACAGAACAGATTTTTCCAGTTGTCTTTTTTTATTTCACCTCCCTCCTGCAGATGATACATCTTGCAGTGCTTGGGTACTGCAGGGAGCCCCAGTGCTATGCTCTCCTTGAGACAGAAGATGCTTCAAACCCATGTTTGTGGGGCACAAAACAGTAAGTTTCACTGAGCATGGCTCCAGGTGAAGCAGCTGTAGAGAGAGATGGGACAGGGTTTCTGAAGGTCAAATTGCTGACCAGGGTGCATTATGTGCAAAGACACACACACTGCCGTCTCTGGCAGCCCTAAAGTGAGAAGAACCAGCCGGGGAATAAGGAATATTGGCATCCTTGGTGCTTGGAAGGAAGAGGCTTTGTGGATAGAGGTTGCAGAAAAATGGTCATTCATTGCTATTAACTGGTTGAAATGGCAGTAGAACAGCATAGAAGTGTAGATTTGTCAGAAATGCACAGACATAAAGTTCAGGTTATGAAGAAATTCCTGTCATATGGATTGGTTCTTGGAAAAAATAGCATAAATATTTATACATTAGTATGCTTAAGATGCTATGTGTCTGATTTTCTCTTATTTATGGTAGCTTAAGTCTCAAATATACATTGAAGTTAAATTCATACCAACAGTTTGAAATTGTGTGAGTTTAAGGTCTGTGCCTCCAGTCTCAGGGGGGTTAGCACTGGAGAAGTGTGGATGATTGCAAGTTGCAATATAACATTGAAATCTTTTCAGATTTACCCTCTAGCATTTTACAGTGATTCATTAATCACGTTGGCTCAGTCCCTGGTTTCTTCTAAAGGAAGAACATGCCAAAACAGAGGGTCATGTGAACATCTGTCTACTTTTGAACACCAACTCCCACAATTTTCCAGTAAGTTGCAAGCTTTATCCAGTTTTGACTTTGCAACCCAAGGTGCCTATCTGTGCTCCCAACTGAACCTACATCTGAAATGCAGATGCTGACATCGTCATTCCTACTATTAATGTTATTAATATTCATATTGTATGTGAAGTAACTGTGACCCATTGGGGTGGCCAAAGGTGCTGAACCGAGACAAATTACCACAAAGCAACTCCAGTGCCCAACCCTCCAGTTTTTGCCCTTGCTGGACTTCATATAAATAGGTGTATACCACAAAGTGCAGAACTAGCAGGCTGCATGTCAGGATACACATCTCTTTAACTATTATTTACTCTCCAAAAATGGGAGAGTAAAGTTTTTCAGCTATCTTAGATGAAATTTTGCAGGTAGCTTTGAGATACTAAAATGGGATAAATGTTGTGAAAATCGGTGGGAGAATGCAAGAGCAAGGTGAATAAAGGCCCATTGGCATCACACAGCTGTAACTGGGGCTCCCATTCCCTCCAGAGGAGCAGCCATCCCCTGGCCCACTAAATACCTGCTGGCCCTGCAACAATGGCATCAACAACACCAGTGCCACCACTGCCTGCTGGCCACCACCCAGCCAGGAGCACTAGCTGGGAGGAGGGCGGCACTGGGAACAGTGCAAGAACTGTAAAAAAGGAGGATGGGATTTAAGGAAAAGTAGGACAAAAATTCCAAGGAACTAGAGAAAAGAGCCTTCTCTTGTTCCTCTGTGCAGAAAGAAATCTGATATTTCACTTCAAAGTACTAGGATTAATTAAACCAGCCCTTTAGATAGTGAGCTGTATTTGTCTCATGGCTTCTGAAATCCAGAATGCTTTTCCTGGTAATGCTTTCATTGCCAGTACAAAGATTGTAATTGCATTTCTATGCACAAGATGCTCAGATACATTATATATAATCAACGGTGAATTAAATTATTTATCTTCCTAAAACAGAACCTTTGCATGTCTCTAAGATACAAGATTGATGCACAGATGCCTGATAGAGCCATACAGTTCCAGAAAATGCAAACACATTCACAGATAATCCAGACTGGGAATTGTCATGAGCAGGCCACCAGCAAATTATACAGTAGGCATTTTCATTCAAGGAATCCTGGGGCTGGAGACAGTGTGTAGGAGCTGAGAGAACCCTCTGGTCTCCAGTTTTTCCCAAAGCACTGGAAATATTAATGAGATCATGCTCACTCAGAGCATATCTGCATTATTATCTTTTTTCTTTTCTTTTCAGGAGAAAACTGAGGTACAAGAAAAAGAAGACTTGAGGAAGACAGCATTTAGCAAAATTGGGTATGGATATTTACTTGTGAAGATCCTACTGTTAAACCTTAATTCTGAGATCACCCTTCCACGATGCAGGGACTGTTTCCTCACAGATACGTGGGGGATGAGAGAGAAACGGTGCAATGCAAGATTTCAGCTGTGGCTGCAGCCTGAATTGGCCACAGCTTCTCGTGCTAGAGGTCATTAATTTGACAGGTTGCTGCTGTACAAATCCCACAGCAGTACAGAAGCAAAAACCAGATGATTTCCATCAACTTCTCATAATTGTAAACAAAAGACAATGAGAAACATCAGGGAGTCACATTTCACTGGAGCACAGAGACAGTGGGGGGTATAATTAGCGTTGGAATCGTATCTGCATCAAATTCAAAATTGGTAAAAATAAAGAAAATTCTTGCCTTCTCAGACGAAAAGCAGCAATTCTTCTGTGAGTTGCGTTTTTTTATTAAAATTGCTTTTCTTACTACTTTCAAGATTTAAATAAAAGATCTGCAAAACCAGACAATTTATTTTTCCAGCCATCCGAGTGGGGATGTTCCCCACGTGTGCTATTCATGATTTTAACAAAGAAGGGCGGATAGATACCTAATTGTTTCTGGATTGTCATCTTTCAGCGGCAGCCAGATCAGCTTTTTTGCTCTTTTCTATTAGAATATGATCCCTCCATGAAAGATGACGCAGACAAAAGTCACACCTCAGAGGTGTTTGATGGAAAGCAGGAATTTGCATGTGCTCTGTTTAGCTTCTTCCCTTTGCAGCCTAGACAGAACGAGCCAGGCTTGGATATCTGCACTGAATTGGTTTTGGGGGCAGAGGTGCTCTCATGCACAGAGCACCACCCTGAGTTTCAGGGAACTGGGAACATTTCTCCCTCTGCCAATGGCTCATAGGTGACCTGTGGGGAAAACTCACTTCAGGCCCAAACCTTGCCATTTTAGACATGGAAATATCTAATTTATTTACTCTTCTCCCTGTTGAGAACTTCTCAGGGTAACTGGCTGATAGGACAACACAAAAACTCTGTGTCCTGGCATTGATGCCTGAAGTTTTAGCTTTCATAATTTCCAGGTTCTGTGCTGCATTAGTAAATAACTCTGAACTTCATATAAAGCATTAGCAAGTTCTCCTTACAGTTTAGTTAGACAAAACAATCCCTTTCCAGCCTGAGAACCAAGGAGCTTCAGGCCCAAAATGTATAAACAGCAGTGAATCGAGGAGAGTAATCTGAGAGGATGGGGCTTCATAACCTGAAGCTCTAATTAAACAATTAACCCCAAAATGTAAATGGACCAAAAGGTAAAAGTATGAAAACTCGTGACTGGATGTCCATCTTGGGTGTAGCCATGGCCAGGCTCTTGTACTGCCCAAGGTGTATCCCTTAAAGGCCTTTTAATAAATACCTACTCTGTTCCTTTAACACTAAAGGAATAAAGTAGATATTTATTATAAGGCCTCCCTTTCTAGCCTCTCAAGGCATCCTCATGGCCCTCCCTAAAGCAACCTGGCAAGGACACAAGGCTCAGGGACATCCCCAGGCGTCTCTACCATGTGCAGCCTGGACCCCTGAGCCAAGGCAGTGTTTGTTTCCTCAATAAATTGACATGGGGAGAGCAGAGCACTCCCCTGTGCCCAGGGACTGAGCTATGTGGAGATTCGATGTGAATTGTAATTTAAAGCTTTTATCTAAATACTCTTTGCTAGCATAGATCAAACAGTGGAAGCCGAGCTGACAGGTTAATCCCATTGTCAGGAGATTTCAATATTTCCAGAGCAGGTTTTGTCTGGATTTGGAGTGAAACCCCTGAGGCTGCTGTTCGTCCTGGGAGGGAGCAGCATCCCTGTGGGCAGAGGAGATGGTGGAAAATGGGGCAGGGTTCAGCCAAATCCAAGCTCTGCCAGAACTGTTTCTAAAACTAGCAAATTATGGAACGTTTGATCTTGTTAGCTGGCATTTCCAACAATAAAAACAGTCAATTTTTTTTTCTCTTTCTTGAGCAACCCTATTCTGATAATACACAATACACATTTGTCCAAAAAGATATTAGCAAACCACAAAGCTTGCAGGTTTACCTCGAAAAGCTTCATAACCTCTCTGAATATTTGAACCTTTTACTCATCTGGTCTTCTGAAAATGTAGAGAGAGGCTGGATGAGAACAGCTGTTCTTAAAACAGTTCTCAGCACAGATGAGATGATCTTAACTTTGCATTTGAACACCCATCCTGCATACCTCCCTCTGATTCTAGGTCTGATCTGTACCCACATGAGCATAATGCCAGCCTCTGGCTAAGGTTTGAATGCCACTGAAAACCCACAAGAAATAATTGCTCTTCCTGAAAAGAACTTGTCCCAACGAGTGGAAATCATTTCATAATGACTTGTAAGATCATAATTCTTCGGTCTCCAAGCCCCAGTGACACAATAAGATAATAAATCTCACTGAAGAGTGAAGTGTGCTGTAATTGATGGGAATATGCAGACAGAGAATACAAATCTCAAAGTACATCTGGAGCATCTGAACAGGTGATGTGTGCACAGTGAAGATCACAGAACTGGGCGTTTTGCACTTGGCATCATTAAGATTTGTTTGCCAAGCTTAATTATAAGTGTGAACTCTGATCTCAGTTTTCCATACTTCATTTGAAGGCATTGTCTGATAATTCCAATGGTGTTGCTGATGATCTGTGTGGCTGAAAACATTAGGTCACAATTCTGCTTTCTCAGTTTGGTGCAAACATGACCAGCTTCTCTGGATTGCTGCTGTGTCTCTCTAGAAACCACTGTATATGTGACACTGCAAAAAGTCTGTGTTGTCTCTGTGACACATTCAGAGTCATGCCCCAGCTTGAGGGTGACTTCACAAATTTCCACTCGATCACCTGGAAAAAATTTGCACTCCTTCATGGACAACAATACAGTGAGGGTTTTGGGGGTTTTTTTTTAAAGGTTTTTTAATGGATTGAACAAAGTAGCAAAATCCCCTTGTAATCAGTGCTGCATGATAGTTAATAAATGCAGAACTTGAAGAGATTAGCAAGCGAATAAATCATTACAAAAACCAGTTAGGCTTGCCACTGCAAAAAGTGTTCTAAATTTCCTGGGTATTTTAAAGTAACGTGCATTTTGACCTTTTTTTCTTGTTTGAGAGCATATTATTAATTATTTCTTACAAAAACATTACATTAAAAAAGCCATTGTATCTGTAAATGAATGGCAAATCACTGCTTAAATGAGATGGAAAAAAAATCTGCTGTCTGTGAGTCTTTCTCTAAATATTACTTTTTAATTTTAGAAAAGGAAATCTTCTGCATCCAATAGAAGCATGTTTTGCAGCTAATTAGGTTGATTTACATATCGTTGTTTGAGAGAAAGAAAACAATATCATTTCTCTTGGTGGAAAGAACAACTGGAGGTTGAGTTCCTTAGAGACGCCAATCCTGCCCTGCTTTTGCTTTCTGTCTTCAGGTATTTTCTCTTAGAATATTCTGCTTTGCCCTTCAGACTCATCCTCCCCTGACCTGAAGGTTGAGTTTAATGCAGAAGGAAAGAGAGACTGCTGATTTGTGATATTGTCTAAGAGGCTGGAGCACATGGGCCCAAGAAAATGTCACTGATTTGTACTTCTTCCCTAGCTGATTGAGAAAATTCTTGGTCAATCCTGCATAGTCCTGTGAGCACTGGAACACTCACAGAGCAGAGCTTTAAAACACAGTTTCACCTTCCTGTCTTAGTAGCAAGAGTTGGAAATGTACCCTCAGATGTCTCCTGGTATGATGAAGTAGGGGTTAAGATCTTTGAGCCTTTGGCTTAATGACATCCTGTGAAGCCTCTCCTATGGCACATTCTGGAGGGAATCATGATTTTTCCCACTATGGTTGCATGCTGCTTTTTCTTCCTTGAAGCTGCCTGCTGGACAAACACACCATCAGCAATAGTGTTGGCAGCTCCAGATTCAGCCTGAAGTCCAACAGCAAGGCTTGGAAATAATAAATCATATTAGATAAAATAATTACGTAATTTTTTAAAATTAAAGAAAATATTACACGTGCTGTGTTTGCAAGAGGAAAAGCCTTATCATCAATCACAGCACATAATCTGTTTTAGATGCACTGTTTAAGTGCTCTTTGAAGGTAAATATTTTATTATGCCTTCAAAACATATTAGAGTTTACAGTTTATCACAAATGTGCAAATCAGGTTTCTATCCATGTATCCTTTGGTTTCTCAGCTTACTTCCCTTCCCTTTAAAGTTACTTGTGTTCAAAGAGTCCCTATTGCAACACCAAGCTCTGGGAAATGAGTTTACAAATTGAGGTTGGTTTTCAAGGAGTGCTTGCATGCTTAGTGTTTGTGTTGATGTTTTCCAGAGGGTTTTTTGTTTTTTTTAATCTATAAAGAGGCTTGCAATTGGAATAAAATAGCTAATTATCAGATATTCAGGGGCTGTTTCAGCTCCTGGAGAGGGGAATCCTGGCAGAACACTCTATCTCTCTTTGAATGGCACAGAGGACTTTGTGCAGGGAAAGAAGGGAAGTTACTGTACACAAACAAGCACCAGTGCTCAGTTCCTGGGCTCCAGTGGCACTGGAATGCTCAGCCCCACTGCCTGATGGTGACTTCATACATACACAGTGATTTATGGAGGGAAGGTTTCTATCAACAAATAAGCAGCTTTATGTACTGATTTGTCGTAACTTGGAAGAAAGGAAAGAAGGGGAAAGAACAAAACTTAGGTCTCACTGTGAGGGAGCACAGCACATCTCCACCACATGAAGGCTTCAGCAGCTCCGAGGACAAAACAGGATCTCTTGTGTGGCACAGTCATTATGCCAGCAATGCAAGTACACAAGGAACAAAAGGCATCACAGTTTGAAGTTACAACTCATCTCTGAATCACAGGAAACGATTCTCACCTGGTAGATGTCTGATTGGAGGCGTAACGCTGCATCTGATTAGATGTGTCAGAAAAGTAAAGCTTGCAAAAAGCATTTCACAACTCTTCTGGTTTTTGAGGAGAAAAACATTATTCCTTCAAATATGTTACAGTCCTTCTAAGAATGCACATACAAACACATACAAAATGCCCTGCCTGGGGATTTTGAAACTTCAGTGTTTTGAATTCTCCTTTACATAATTTTTCTGTGGGTGCAGCTGAACTGAGGGAAATAAAGACAGACTCTAACACTGGAAAGTCAAGAAAAAAGGAGCTGTTGGCCCTCTAGCCAGTTAGTAAATAGAACTTGCCCTGGGTATGGCAGGCAAGTGCCTCCTTCACCCAGACTTTGGTTCTTCAAGGACATTAATGTGATTTTTCATGCAGTAACAGTTTGTTCTTGCCAGTGCATGTCTAACAGCTTACCCCATGGCTCTGATCTATTAGCAGTGATGAATTCCAGTCAAGGGAAACAAGCTAAGCTGCAGTATCTCTTGAACTTTAAAACATGACAGAGCATTAATGAGGACCATTACTGGCTTATCTCCATAGAGTGGTGCCTGATAGTTCCTTTGTTTCCGTGTCCCCTACCAGTGGTGATTTGCAGGAATTTCTCTAGAATTCAAATTCTCCTTTCCCCAGCGTTGCTCACTGGTCACAACAGCCCCTGTATGTTTCTGGGAACTACCTTTTTTTGGCTGCACCTGTAGTAGTAACCACCGAGAGAAGAAGAACGAAGAATACAGAGAGGGCACCCTAGCAGGATTGGTCATCTATTCAGTAGCACGAGCTGGTTTAACTGCTCGAGGCTGTACTCTTCCCAGTGCCACAGTAGTGGATCACTTGCTTTCTGCATGGAGTGCTTTATGTCCTGCTTCCACTCCCAGGGCTTCTGAGAAAAGTTTGGGTGGGTTTTCCGGTTGGAGGATGAGCTGCAGTATACATGTGTGTCTGTAGAGATGGGCAAGGAACAAATTCACGCTGAAAATACATTAGAACAAAAAAAAAAAACCCACCTCTAGGATATTCAACACAAAATCCAGCAGCAAAGGTTTAAAGTCATCACAAAGGCTGAGAAACTGCAAGTTAAGGCACAGCACCCTGTGCTTAGCCCACATCACCCTGCCTTGGGGCTGTGCTGTGCAGCACAACGGAGAGCTGCAGCGTGCCTGTGGGAGGGAACCAGCACTGCCAACAGGATCTGCAGGTCTTGCTTGGTGAGTGGCTCAAGGGTTCAGGTTTTCTCCCATGCTTCTCATCACCCTGGAGAAGCTCTCTGTAAATACCCGCAAAGCCACTTCATTTGTTCCCTTTCCAGTCTGTCCTCACGCCCCTCTTTGGGCTCAAGAGTGGCAGGGCTGGAGGAGAGCCTGGCATCCCACCCAGCAGGCAACAACAGTCTGTCCTCATGGGATTGGCACAGCTCTAGCTTCTTGCCTGGCAGTTTGTTTGCATGTTGGGGCTGCCTTTTGTTCCCTTTGTGCAGTAGCTGGCACAATGGGGTCCTGGCACCACATTTTTGAATACTGGCTTCATACAAATAGGAAGATGCATCCCCATTTGCCTTCCAACAAAGCAGCTGGTTTGGATCCACCTCTCCAGTAAAATGGAATGAATCTTCACATTTTTCATATTGAAGCATGTGCTACTTGCTAAACAACTGGGCACTCCTGTGCAGCTGTCACATCTTCAGGGAGGTTGCACCACCTTTTCCCAGGACAGAAGAACTCACACTGAGTTACCAGGCTGTGCTATTCCTCTGCTTCTCTTGCTCATGTCCAGGGAAGTGGGTCTGTCACACCAGCCTCAAGGTGGGTGAACCAGCACAATGAGTGATGGCAAGGCCATTGCACAGAGCTGCACTGTTGTCATCTGGAGCATTGGAAGCATTCAGCTTTAACTTTTCACCAATTTATTCTTTTTTTTTTTTTACCATTTTTCTTGAACTTTCTACCATTTTTTTTATTCCCAGCAAACACAAAAGATTTGTACTGTGGAAATGCTTGCTACTAGGATCAGATCAGCTCCTGTGGAGTGTAGAATATGCTTGCTGTATCCATGGGCAGTAGTAGGAGAGGGGCCTTCTGTGGTGAGTCTGATGCAATGACGGGTTTCATAGGAGAATTGTGCACAATGGAATCTCTGGGAGGAAGAGCTGGCTTCTGGTGGGCATCCCCTTGGCTCTCAAGGCAGCTACAAACCACTAGAAAAAAATCCCACATTTTAACCGGAACTCAGATCCTACTGCCATGGACAGGAATTAGCCTTGTGCTTCGCTCGTGCTGTTGCCACCTCTGACAGTGCAAGGGCCTCAGGCTCACTAAGCCCTCACTCTGACTGGCTCTTCTCCCAGCCACCTTGTTCCACACACAGCAGAAGTTATCAGTGCAAATAATTAGATGTCATCTTTTCCATAATACAGGGTCAGGATTATTCCTCTCTGGAATATAAGCATTTGGCCTCTCAAAGACCCAAGATTCTAGTAATGTTACTTCTGCAGCTACCTGAGAAAGCATTCAAAAATTTAATAGATCTCATCATCACTGTATTTTCACTGATGTCTCCCCTGCATCCTTTGCATGCCAGGAGCTTACTTGTTTTTCTATGCCTAGGTTTTAGTACAATCATTTGACAATAACTGTTTATAATGGTCATCGTGAGAGATGTGAAGCTCTGAAAACCTTTGCAGTGGATGGAATGCAATAGCAGTTCCCTCTACCCAGGCCAAAGCCTCAATTGCCATACATCAGCATGGTTTCATTGCCAAGCATAAAGTTTGCATTCATTTACATCAGCAAGAATACCTCTCTAAGAATTTCAGTCCCTTGTATAACAAGGTTAAATTTTTTCCCACTTCTTGTTTCTGAAACCATGATGAATTTTAAGCTTCCTAAATCCACTCCAGTAATTCTCATTCCTTTGAGTCAGAATTATTGACAATCAAATTTGTCTATAATGAACAAGAAGCAAGCTTGAAGAAAGGTTTTCCATTTTGCATTTTTTTTAATGTCCTTTTAGTGTCCTTCCTCAGTCCTAACTCCCTCCCTCCCTAACCTGAAGTCTTTCATGCCAATGCCTCTGAAAACAACCTGCAAAACAAAGTACAATTATTTGGTTTTGGTATTTTTCTTTCCCAAGCCTTATTAACTAGCACTGTATGCATCATCATAATTGTGGTAAGATGCTGTCAGCATCCCTGCCTGGTTTCACAGATTGCTCGGACTGCTTTCCAAGCATCCCTAAGAATAGCTCAGGACAGTGATGTATGAGGGTGAGTAGAGAGCTGTCAGTGTAATGGCTCCTCTGTTCCCATGGACCTCTACCAGGAATCACAAGCATGTTATACTGGAGAATCTCCTTTGAAAAGCTGGAGTGGAAGAGGTGGGCAAGAAGGAGCTGAGGTGCATATACTGTGTTCCTTATATCCTCTGACTCTGAGCAACACCAAACACAGATACCATCTAAAGCCAGTTATCAGTGCACTGTTTGTTCATTCTGAGCAGGCAGATTATTTGTAATGGTTAATCTGTATTGTTGTACCACCCAAAAATCAAAGCAGAGGGCACTTGCTGGAGTAATGACCTTGTAAAGAAAGGCAGCATATCAAAGCTGCTGCTTATTGTGAAGGGTACAAGAATGGGTATTTCATGCAATATTTTTTGTGTCTTACACTACTTACAGAGACAGATGCAGCAATAAGTGCTGCATGGCTAAGAACCAAACATACATATGTGCACATTTTTAAAGGTCATCTGTCAACAAACACAAGTTTTGGAGTCACGGACCGTTCTTGAAAAGTGTGCAAAAGCTTGCTTGTTGTTCCTTTTGTTTGACTTTTATGCCTATTAGTAGAAACACAGATAATTAACTGCAGGCTAGCTGTTCCACTGCTGAAATTTGCAAACCTGCCACATTGACATAATGAAAGATAATGCCTTTGGGGACAAGAAGAGTATAGATTTTTTTTTTTCTCACAAACTTCTTTTGTAAAAGCAAGAAGACGAAGGCCATCACTCTACTGATGTTTTTAAGCCCTTACTGATCTGTCCACAACTTGTCTTTAGGTCATCAGGCAGAAGAATCCATGCCTTTAGGAAAACAGGTTGAAGAATTCATGATAGAGTCAAAGAACTCTTTTGTTTCTTTCTCTTTCCTTTCATTTTCCCTGTCAGAAAGGTATCCAGTCAATGTCCCAATGCTTTGCTGGGTGGAGCAGAATGACAAGAACAGTCTGGGAGAGGCATACATGGAGCACTGCCTTTGTGGTCCATCTGATGGGGTTGTCCCTGGTAAACACAGTGTCCATGGAGGTTTATGTCTTATCTGTCTACACAACAGATATAGGGGAAGGCTACTGAATTATATCTTGTCCTAGGTGAGGATGGTCTGGGCTCTGTTCCCACTTCTTCCATGCTGTCCTTCTGGCACATATTTTCCAGTGCATCATTTTCCTCAGGAAGAGTGAATGAGAAGGAGTTCAGCTGAACCTCAGGGCTGGCCGTGGGGTGGTGCCTCCAGAGCTCAGCCCCATGGCCAGTACGGCACAGCAGGAGAAAATGTCCAGAAGTGAATGTCCTCTCTGCAGCAATGGGTGATTCCGGAGCAGACTGAGCTTTCCTTAGCAATTGGTATGTGTCTTCTGGTTTTGTTTCTTCCCAAAGGACCCCAGCCCATGTACTTGGATGTCTCCCTGCTGTGTGAACAAGCACAGAGGTGATGGGCATATGGGAGACCCAAGATCTAAGGCAGGAGCATGGAGGTGCTGTGCTGGCCTGTCCAAAGCAGTCCTGGCTAGAATTTCTTTTCTTGTAGTCTGGCTCTGAGTGAGTTTTACTTGACCAAACACGATGTTTTGATTCCATGAGGGTCCCCTCCTTGCAGAGGAAATGACGCTGTTAATTGCTGCAGCTCTGAATCTGCCGGAGTTGGGCTGGGACTCCCATCAAACAGCTGCACAGGCAGGGTGGGGACGGCTGCCTGCTGCTAACTGAACCCATGTCTGTAATGCTGTGTGTGACCCCTGTGTCATTCCACCCCCTGCCACTTGGGAGCCTGTGGAAGGGGCTCAGGAAGGCAGGGATGCCTCTGGAGGTTCCTGCACACTGCCTCCAGCCAGGTGTGGAGGCACAGCCTGTCATGAGTTTTGGAAGGCTCCTATCCCATACATCCTGCAATAAGGAGGGCTCATCTCCACCTGGTGCCTGGAGGCAGCCATAGTCTGCTGTTTCTCTGGAACAAAACTTGCAATTTTCCCCAGTAAGTGCTCCCAGTTGTAGCAACAATTCCAAAGTCACGTCATGTTTTACTAGCTTTGCATGCCTTTTATACCAAGTTGCTATCAAAGGCATGCATATGTCTTGATACAAAGTTATTCAAGATGTGGAGCCACCAGATTTTATCAATGAAAATAGTTTTATTCATCTAAAATACTTTTTTAAAAAATGCATTTCTTAAAATTCATATACAAAGGCGCAGAGGTGCTGAGATGTGCTGATACCTGGTGCTTGGTTTAAATGACTGAAGCTTTAAAAGTGCTGAACTCCACTGTTTCCAAAACTAGCTTTTTCTCTCTATGACATCTACAAGCAACCCCAAATCCCATCATGCTTAAAACATCTGGCCCCAGCCACAGCCAATTTTTGTGCCCATGATTTTGGTTGTAACCCTTGCGAGGGTGGACTGGTTCCTCCTCCACCCCACATGGGCAGGGTTCTAGAGCAGCCTGGGCTGATCTGGTTTAGACTCTCCAAACCGAATTCAGTTTAAAAGGAAAAGTTCCCCTCCAAAATAGTTCTTCTGATGAAATTGTGTCTGCCTGCAAGTGCAAAAAGGGCCAGAGGGATCCCATGGGCCTCCACTAATGCTGTTGGAGTCCAAACCCACCTGCTCCACATGCAGGTGTCATGAGGGAGCGCTGGACTGTGGCTTCAAGAAGGCATTGCTGGAGGAAGCATGAGGAAATGCAGCTGACCCAGCCAGTGCCTTCCTAGGGTGCCCAGGGCAGCAGCTGCCAGGGCTCAGGGCTGCCATGTGTGGAAGGATGCCCTCTGTGAGGGGCCACCCATGGTGGGTGGCACAGCTGGGCTGGGACTTCAAGGAGGCTGCAGCAATGCAGCTCGGTCCAGCTTAGCCATTGATGTGGCTCTTGGCACCACATCTGAGGAGACTGCTGCACAGCAATTATTTCACCTCAGGCATTTTGCACTTGAAACAGCCAAAATTTCAGCTGGTGTTGAACTAAAAATATCCTGGTTGTGTGCAACTGTAGACCCTCTCTGGCATCCATTTACCCCAGAGCAGCAATGGTAAAGCACCCAGAGAAAAGTATTACTTGGAGTCTAGGAGTATGCAGCAATGAACTTTGCATCCTGAGAACATCCTTCATTTGTCTAACTTATCTAAGATGCACCTGTAGATCTGATGGAAGAATATACCCCTAAGAAGTAAAGCCAAGTGAACAGAAGGGAAGGACCAGCTTTATTCTATACTGTATAACTGGAGACCTGTGTGCAAAAATGTACTTTTGACATAATCTTTTTTTTACTTTGTGCCCTATTTCTGCTTTGGGAAATTTCATATGTTCTGTCCAAGCTTATGGTATTTTTAAGAGATAAGCACATCATTTTATCTAGTCTGCAGTAAAGGGTATTGGAAGGGAGAACAGTCAATAACTCAATCTCACTAAAATGAATCACTTTCATTCTTTGTGGTAACAATGTGTTTAATATCCTATATAATGAGGTATTTTGTATATGACCATCAGAAGTATATTTAATAGGAAACAGAAGCTTATACCTGGGGCTGTAACCGTGTGAAAGACTTTTTCCCGTACAGCTCCACAATCACACTCTGAAATTTTTCCCCAGTCTTCATCCTGCAACTTCCACCACTTCTATGGACACACACCACTCTGGGCACCAGGAGTTAGGGATTTTGGGGTGCCGAAGAACCCATGCAACCTCCCAATGTGTTTGAAAAAAACCCAAAGACCCTGGTCCTGCAGCTGCCTCCTCTTGCTGTGTGGGCACGCAGAGAGCCTTCAGAGAGAAGGTGGGTGGGCTCATTCCCTGATCCTTGGGCTTGACCTTTGGAAAAACACATGTGGGCTGATTGCAAATGCCAGTCCTTAGATCAGAGGAAGGCCATGTAGCAAGGCAGAGCAACCCACTCCTACCTGCACACAGCTAGCAGCAAATGCCTGCACCCAGCCTGATTTGGTTGTTCTTGGTGCCCTGGAGTACACAAGACGCCATCTGAGGTGTTGGATTGTACAGATCCATGTGGTAAAAAGATGTCTTTGAATGGAGCACAATAAATTGTCAAAGAGGAAGAGGAAAGAGTAAAAGCTGGGATGTATGAAATTATTCCACTCTAATAAGTGTGCAGTTGGTGAACTGCATGGAAGAAATACCATTCCTGCTTTTGCCAAGCAGCTGCTCTCCAGAGGCTTCCAAATCAGCAAGTTTGTGACCTTTCATCCCTTGCACAGTCCTGAAAATAAGTGGAAATACCATAATTCAAATAACCAATGTCAAATGCACAGAACAGCACATCTGTAGACTTTCTGCATTGAGTCCTTCTCCATATCCTGAGCAGCTCTGCACCCCAACTAATATGGACTCGGGTTCTCAGATGTCTTTCATTTTTTCAGATTTCAGGGAAAGGATGTAAGTCTCTGAAAGACTTATGTTTTCCCTAAAGCTGTGGGACAAAGCAGTGATCAATGATCTGTTTTTCCAGCCCAGTGGAACTTGCCAAGCCAAGAGAAAACTCACTCTTGTGGGACATGGACTTCTCAGGAGTTAGCCCAAAATGGTGGTAAGAAACTTCCCTGAAAAATTAAGACACTCTCAGCCCTCATTCCTTGCTGTGGCTACAGGCAAAGCACTTTCTTTGCTGTTTCTTTCTTTCATATCAACACAAGGCACAGTGTGTGTGTTTATATATCTATATATAAAATTAAATTTACATATAGAAGTATGCACACACATACATGTGCATACACAAATATATGTACATCAGTGCATACACAGAGTTAAAGAACCCCAAAAGCAAACACTGTGCTGTGCACACATCTTCCCACGTGGAGAGGATGAGAGAGCAAGCACACGACAGCTGTTGGTTATGTTGCTTAATGAACCACCCCGCAGCATTAGGCTGCTTAGTGTGCTATAACCAGCACAGAATAAACTGCAATCAAATAGGCAGCACTGGGTGCTGAGATGGAAGAGAAAAGGAGCCTGGGGAGAAAGACAGCTGCAGGGGCAATGGGTGTTGGCTGGGGAGAAAAACAGGTGTGCAAAAGAGTGTGTCACAGCAGCTGGAGTGGGGCTTAGGAGTGCTTAGGGATGGTAGGCAGGTTGGGCAGGGAGATAAGGCGGTAAGGGAGTGGGATGCAGTGTTCAAGAGATAAGGTAAAGGTTGAATATTTTGGAGAGGTGATTTGAAATAGGCAATTTAGTCAAAATTATTTTAGTGTAAAGAAGCTAAGGTGGAGGAAGAGAAGTTTTGCATTTATTGTGAAATTTATGTCAGATCATATTCAAAGCTGTCTCTTTTGCATCACTAACCTGTAGTCTCATAGCAGCATTGCCCAAATGTCTTGGAGACTGAAATGGGGTCTCTGCTGTAGGTTAGAAACATCCTGGGTGATGAAGGATGCACTGAGAGGAGACCACCAGAAACTCAAAAAGAGCCTGCCATTCTTCAACACCACTTGCTCTGTACTCTTGCTCCAGGCTCTAGTCATGAAACACGAAAATGTTTCCTGCAAACTATTTCAGACAGAAGCAAAGGAATTGCTGGTTATAAATGGAACAGCATGTCTTTTTTCATCTGTGTATTCACAGTGCTGGAAACAAGCAAGAGCTGAAGATGTAGTTATTGAAGCAGATGAATAGACATCATCATTTGAGTTCTGCACATGAATATGGAGGAGGAATTAAATCATGGGCAATGTGTGATATTTTAACCCAAAACTACAACTTGTGCCGAACATTTTCGTACAAATTTGTGCTCAAAGTGGTTCCTAAACCACCATTAATCAGACTGTTTGGATTTCTTCTTCAAGAAAGCCAGAATAACAACATGAACTTAAAAAATCAGATCAGAATGACCTTCTTAATGTTGTTTTCAGCCACCCCATGCCTGCTGCATAATGTGAATTTCATTTTAGTAGCAGTCTGTTTTGCTATCCATCGTTGAGTGTGACGGAGTTACTTCCTAAAAGGAATACTGGTCATTTTATATGCATGACACACAGTAATGAATTATCTCCTGCAAGAATTAACTGTTATAGGTAGCAGCCTACTTTTATTTCCAATCAACATGATTTACAAGCACGTACAGCAATGCAAGCAGGGAGTTTTTATTTCCAGCTTCATACATGGCTAGACAAGTGACAATGTCCCACAAAGACAATATACAGAGAGATTACGGACTAATCAGGTGAGGTCTTGAGATGGCACTACTGGGGGGATAAGACACACTCAGTGTGACTTGATGTGTGTGACATTAGTTACATCAAAAGGCAGAGAGAGAATAAAACTGGCTATAGAAAAATGATTCTCTGGCATTCCATACTGGTGTACTCACTCTCCCTGATTTTCAGATGAAACCCAGTGGCAAAGTAACAAACAATTTCATTTATCACTGCTAGTCCTGCAAACTGAAATAGGGATATGTAACCCAGAGGCCCAGGGAGTTTCATCACTGACTTCATTAGAAACACAATTTCCCCAAAGCTTTATGGAAATGTAGACTTTTGGCAAAGCAGACAGTTTGTATCAAAGTCTCAAACTCAGCCTTCTCTGACCCCCCACCTAATGCAGAACCCCATACCCTGCATCTCAGGGCTGGCAATAGGTTACACCCACCAGAAAGTTTGCACCCAGTCGGTGCAAAGACTTAGGGGATCCCCTGAAAACACCAGCCTCATACTGCAGGAACTGATCACATAAGCATGCTGGAAATTCAAGGTGGATGAGCTGATTCCAGCACCGTGGTAGCAGGGGAGGGAGATCAGAGGTGAGCCCATAGCAGAGCTGGGGCTCACACCACAGAGCCTGGCTGCAGGCTGCCTCTGTCCCTGGAGAGGAGCTGTGGTCTGCAGCACCACAGAGAGAGCAGAGCTCACTGGGGCAGTGCATCTCCAGGCGTTTTCTGAGCACAGCCATAATTCAAACTGATGGGATTTTTGAAAAATGTTTTACCACCCCATCTATCCAGGTCTCATTTGATTCCATCAATGAAGCTAAGTTTTCTCTTTTATTTTTTTTCCCAACACGAATGCAAACTCTGTGAGTTGCAGGTGTCATGAAATCTTAACATAAAGCCGTGATGGGATGGGAAGGAAAGTGTATAGTTCCTCAGCTCCTACATATTTAACAATAATAAAGAGATACCACAAGGCAGAGCAGATAATAATGATTTACTGCAACTCTATTTGCATGTATACATGAATATACACTTTTATTTGCACTTTATGATTTATTCATTATATACATAAAGAGATAATGAACAACACATCTGCATGCTATGAATCCAGGTTTCATTGAGGCTTGTTATTTACAAAATAGAGACAAAATCCCTGAGGATGAACCTTCTGGTGTCTTTCTAGTGTACTGTATTAGGGATGGCAGGAGTCTTTAAACTTAGTCTTTTATTTAAAATAAATACACAGACATCATGAGAACAAGCATATTACCACACAGGGAGACAGGCAGACTATATCTGCAATTTAAGAAAACACATTTTTTAACATGCATTATGCACCTGCTTTGTTTTTTCCTGTTACTGGGAAAACCAGACAAAAATAGGAATTCACTCATTAAAAGTGACTGAAGCTGTAGTTTTGCGAATGTCTCTGCATGACAATGACTTAGCTCAGTGGAAAAAAACCCAGCAGTACAACAGCTCAGAACCTTCACACAGAAGGGAGTGATGATATATAGCTGTTGGACACGATAATTTTCACAACAATGTTCAGTTGTATTTTTTTAAATCCACTTGTAGTGAAAAAAAAATACTATGGGTTTTTCATCAACCAAAACCTGAAAAGCTGAAAGAACCCCCAACCAACAAAGCAAAAAAAAAACCTTCCTCCAAATGTATTTGCTTCCTAAAATGTGAAATTGTAAAAACCAGTTACCTTCATTTCTTTTCAGTATAACTTACTATATCATATTGCTTCCCAGGTGTAGAAGCAATATTCCCAGAGAAATGCATACAAGCCATTCTAGCATAACCCAGGTGTGTGAGAATTTTTTCCCATCTCATGAAATTTAAAACTTTACAGAGATTTCAGCACAACTTTGAATTCTCATGAATGTAACACCTGATTGCCTGAGACTTTCACCTCTGGTGGGTGATTAACTGTGATGCCTGTACCAGTAGATGCTAAAATTTCCATGTGTGGTGCAGAAGGTGTAGCACTCAAAAACATGCTTTCTCAGGTTTTAAAATCCACTAAATGCAAAATCAGCTCCTATGATTTCAATGAATCTGTTTATCCTATACCCTTTCACTGTAGTTTGATAGGTAAAAATCGTGCATTCCTTGCTAAATTTTGTAATTTAGCCACAGATTCTGCATCAAAAAGTCACAAATGTGCAGCATATTTTGCATATTTATATGGAAATGTGAACACAGTTCCTGAAATCTCGTAATGCTCATGGTCGAAGCAGCCTGTGCTCCATCTTTTGTGGAAGGGTGGAGCAAATGACCTCCAGAGAATGCTTCCAACCCCATCCATTCTGTTTCCAGTGTATTTATGCAAAATAAGCTCTCAGTGTATAAAACTTAGTCCCATGTCAGCTGCAGTCTGTTAAAAGGGGAGCAAATAAAGCCAGTGGAGTGCAGGAAAGGTATCTGTTATCCCAGCAGGTCTGCATCAGCCCCTGTGCTTTTATTGTGGCCCTGGATACCCAAAAAATAAAATGTAAAGGGCATCCAGTTTAGGGGAATGATTAGGAACTTTGATATATATATATTATTATTTATGGATGTATAAATAGTCCTTCAAGTTTGCCTAGGACTGAAAAAGACCCATTCCACTGGAAAGAATTCATCCTAGGTCTGTCTGGCTGATGGTGTGATCTCACTGGCAGGTCAGATTCAGCATGCCACACAGCGCTGCAGGTGGCTGAGAAATCTGACTCAGGAAAGCCTTTGCCTGTGCAGACATGAATGGACAGGGACCAAAGAAGACCTTGGGATACCTGGGCTACCACTGCTACCTCTGTCTGTTTTTCTCTAAAACCTTTCCTTCAGCTTCCCTTTGCCCAGGAGCTTTTGCAGCTTTGGCTGTCTGAACTGGCTCCACTTGTTATCTATATTGTTTTTCTTGTATAAGGCCCTTTAATCATCAACAGTTTCTGCTTTCAGAAGAATATATCAACCCCAAAAAACATGTTCAGACAATGAGGGAGAGCACAGGCTCTTGTACAATGTTTCTTTTAATCTCCTGCTCCTTCAGGGACAGAGATCCCATAGATTGCAGGGGGGAAATAAAAAAATACTCTGAAACATCTTGAGCCTTTCATCTGGTTTCTCTCCTTGCAATCTTTTCCTTTTCCAATGCCATGGTAATTTTCATGCAAGGGGATCGGGGTGAAGGAACAGATGCTGCTCCTATTTCCTCCCTGTTATCATCCCACTCCCAGCGATGCTCCCTGTAATCGTTCCATTGTACAGCTGCCTTTCCTATAAAGCTGAACAATGAATAATGGATGCAAAAACTAAGTGGCGTTTCAGGTTCATTAGTATGCATATTGTTATAAATTCATTTCAGTAGGTGCTGTGAAGCCACTCTCCTCTCCTTTGTATTTTGAGGTGTCACTGCTTCAGGCTCTGCTAATGTTCATTTTGTATTCATTCATTTGTGTCTGTAGTTTTACCTGGATTGTAGGCTATTGTTCTTATTTGCAAAGCTGGGGTTTAATTTCCTGTAGGAAGCTTTTCTTTTGTCTCTAGGGCTCACTCTCCTATTACCATCCACCTTGAGAGTACTAAAGCACTGTCCTGCTGGTAAAATATAATTTGTTTTCTAGTGTTCTAATGAAAATGTTACCACTTATGTCCAAAAAAAAAAAAAAAAAAAAAAAAAAGAAAAAAGAAAGATCAAGATTTTCTTATTCTAGCTGTTGGTATCTAGGGCTTCCCTTCTGTTCATTCCTGTTCCTGAATATTAAATAGCTCACAAGCCCCCAAGCCACAGACCTGAAAATCCTTGTTACCTTTGACCCATGTCCAGCTGCCAGCAGAGGCTTTGCTGGGCTCCTGAAAAGAATTTCTGTCAGCCATGCAGAAAGCACCTCATGTATCAGCATTTTCTTGTAAAGTCAAACAGAAGCTACTTCCTGCTCCGTTTCAAACCCCCATCCCTTTGCAATTATTCCCTTTATTTATGACATACATATTTTATTCATTCTCATTAGGCTGTTCAACAGCAACCCAATATCTTTCAACAGATTCATAGCAGATAAAACATTCATATTATTGCCCCTGTTTTTGTTTCTGTTTTATGATATTCTCCCTCACACATTCAGATTCATTCTTCCTAACAGCATATCATCAGGCCTTGCCTTCAGCTATTGTTAACAACGAACTGATAAAATGCAGTAGGATGCTAGAGAAAGTAGAGCTGATCCCAAGCCTTTTTTCGTCTCTGCCCTGTCTGTATTGGAGCAATAGTGGTGCAGAGCTATCAGCTCAAGAAAGTACAAAATGAACTCCAGCTACAATGGAAGAAAGAGACAATAGTGAGCTGTAGCTGTGCTCTCCCAGGACACTTTGCACAAAGGAACAATCGCCCACAGCGGTCTCGCTAGAAGGGAATTTGCAGTGGATAATATTCAGCACATGCACAGCGCATATAAAGTAATGCACTAGCTGCTGATAGCAGTTCCTCTGTACCTGCTAGAGCATCTCTTACTGAAACTGTCTCATCTTTGATGGTGTATGCAAAGCCTTCTTAACATTACAAGCAGCACTGAGTGTTAAGGACAAACTATTCAGACCAGGCTGACAAAGACAGGTGTCAAAGCCCGAGTACTGAAATGAATTGTCCTATATTCAGTACCAGGAACCAGTAGGCACATGTTGAAAACACTGGTATAAGTGACTCTCTGAAGATGAAAAGCAGAGCCTATGGCAAAGAAAAGCACAAGTCCTCTCTGCCTGGATCATCTTCACCTTTGTTCTCCTCTTTTCTTCCCACAGCAGTAAAAAACTTCAGCTCTCCAGTTCTTTAGTCGTATGAAGCCAAAGATGAAAAAGGATTTAGTATCACCAGTAAAGGCTACAAAACCAGGTGTGTCAGACTCTTAAGGTGTTTTATTGAGAAGCTTATAATCTCAACCATGTCCGGGGTGCCTGTTTTACCCGTGTTTTACACGTGCTCCCACTGCTAGGAGAGCTGTCCGTGGGCAGTGTCGGTGTGCACAGAAAAGCAGACGGCAGAGCTGAGACATGTAGACACACCACATGAGGAGGAAGAGATCCATCATAAGAAGCACATTTCTACTTTTATTATGGTAAATTTCCAGCTTATGGTAAATTGAATGGATCTCTGAAACCGGAAATACGGAAAACTTAAGTTTTAAATCTTACAAAATATTCTCACATAGCAGCTCCACTACAGAGATTATCACGACCACAGGGACAGGTATCTTTGTAAGTATCACACTGTGTATCTGTGTTTATATTTGGACGTATTCAAATTCACTGAAATTCACACATATACACTGCAGTGTTGTTGATATATAAATATATACTGGTATCTCCCTCTCTATAAGCACATTAGTCTCCCCACATGTATGTAAAAACAAGCCCAAAATCATATGTATGTAGATACTCTATCAGATATGTGTTTAACATTTTTTTTAAAACAAGTTTACTCTTATTTATGTAAATATCCTCTCTTGCATTCATACAAAAGCACTGTACTCAGTCCCATTTTTGTTGGCCAGGGACATTGCTAGGGACAATTGCTGTTAGCCTGTTCCCTTTAACTTCTCTGAGCATATTTTTACTGCATATTTCTTTGGGAACATGACTGTGTTCAATATGAAGTAATCAATTCTCATATAAACTACATAACCACTGTTGAAGTAAGTGGTGTGTGGACTGATTTAAATCAGGACTAGGTTGCCCATTTTTGTCCGACTACACCAGCATTTGGGCACCCCAGAACCTCAGTAGATGCAAAACTGAATAACTGAGAACAGAATTTGTCCCAAATGCTAGAATGATCATATATCTCAAATCGTTTTTAGCACATCTAGTAGACCACAAACCCACAAATTCCTGATCTGATGGTACTTATTTCTCTTTTATCTGTGGCTTGGTGCTGTAGCACCCACACAATGCCCTTTTATCTCACTTGTTTTATATCATTCCACCACACCAATGGGGGTCTGGAGCTGAAGGCCTCCAGGAGACACAATCTTTACCTCCACCAAGTGAGCAAAAGGTGTATGTTTTCCTGCTAGAGTTGCCTGAAGCCTGTATTACAGCTGCAGCCTGCTGAGGTGAGGGTCCTGCTGTGGTAGACCTGGTGCAAAGAGAGCCATGATGCAAGGCAGCTCCTAAAAGTGAGGACAGAAGTCCAGCTGTAGATACAGGGAGAAGGTGCAGCCCACTAAAGTTCCTGCCTGATTCTCTGTCTGCCAAGAAAGGGCTTGAGAAGGAGAACTACTGCAGACACAATTGAAATCCTTGCAGGAGAGGAAGCTTGACGGCTCATTTTAATGTCCTGCTCCCAAAATGGCAGCGCCTGCGAATGAGCAGCGTGCTTGTGCTAAAGGACAGGAAGGGGCCAGTGGGACTGGGCTCCTTCCCATCCCTTCCCACTCCTTCCCACCCAATCCCTTGCACAGTGTCTGCCCACTCAGCCAAGAAGGGATGAAGAGCCTGGACACGCTTGTGCCTCTGAGCTGTCACTTCTCTGCCCCTGAAAGGCATTAAGAGATCTTCCCTGGTCTCACAAAAATGCTGTAGGGACGAGTAAACTTCCAATTTCATGTACTCAGATATTACTGCAATAGAGGCCAGGAAACAGGCAACACACTCAGCTTTCAGAAATACAGCTCCAGTTTACAAAGCTGCAAATGTGAAGAGTAGTTAATGTGTTCCCTTTGCTTTCTTTTCTTTCTTGTAGTCCACTTGATTCTAGGGATCTTTTATTCTGCTGAAAGATTTGCTTTTTATTTTTAATACATAACCTGGCAGTGAGCACCTGCTACAATTAAAGCACTGGTATTTGGCTCCTGTGGGGTCTATTCTATTATGAAATTTTATCCATTGATTGTAGACTAATGAACCCATCAATTCATCACAGCACTTCTATTACCCTACTGCTGCTGTGGGAGGGTGTACTGCTGAGCTTGGGTAAGAGCACTGACTCTCCTGCTAATGCCCCAAGTAGGGACAGTTAGGGAGGTAAAAATAGGTAAAGTAATCAGAATTTTGATACAGTTCAACTTTGTGGCCCTTCTGTGGCATGTCAGTTCCTCCTATAGCAGGACTTTCTCATTTAAAGCAAATCAATTCCAGCAATACTTGCTATTCAGAAAGAGTGGCTCCAGAGTGGGAAGGAAAAGGGGAAGAGGTCTGATATTTTTCTGGGAAACACTGAGGTCATAAGAAATGGTCTTTTTTTTTTTCATTCATAGAAATTGTCTGGTATGGGGCATTAGCAACATCAAGATAAACTCAAAGTAATTAGGAAGAACAAGAAGTGGTTTCAGCAGCAAATACAACAACAGCAATATGTTTTTCTCCCTCTGTGTCAGATGCTGGTAATGCTTTTTTTTAAAGCCTAGTCTCAGATTATATGTGGCAGATTTATTTATCATTCCACAGATAGTTATCTGGCTTTTTTTAGATTGTCTGGCATTACATTGATTCAGCACAGAAATGCAGAAATGCACAAAAGTAATTGGCAAGAAAATGAACCCAGGACCAAAAGCAGAATTGCCTTTGAGGTATCATTTTGAAGTTTGAGAGTCAAGAACCAAATAGGATAATTCTGGCAGTCTTGATATCTTTATTGAGAAAACATTTTGGTATTGAGTTTGGAGGGTGAACAATAATAAAGGAACATGCTGAAAAATAAAAGAAATGAGACTGATCTCTATAATTGTGTCAGAGAAATCACATCTACATAAGCATGTGAACAGAAGGTCTACAAACACAAACAAGAGGAATAGAGATGTCTGAAAAAACAGGACGCCAATAAAGAAATATGGCTAACAGATAGGAATGAGTATAACCTTTTCCATTTGTATTTCTTTCTAAAAGCAGTTAAAATTCCTGTTGGTGGCACATCAACTGAAAAAAACACAAAAAAATTGTTTTCATTTAGGCAACACAAGTCCATGGAAAACAAGGTTTGTAAATTCCAAAAAGCCAAACCCCTTTCCATCTAGCCCAACCCTCATCTGAATTTAGCCACCAACTCATTCACTTGTTTTTTAAGTCAGCTGTTACAACACACATAGTCCTCTCATTATCCAAGCATCTCAGTATGAGGGTGAGATTGTTTTTCTAAAGCACGCAATTTGATGCCACAGTACAGACAAGGGATTTGGGCAGAGTGGGCATTTTAATGCCATGTCCATCTGCTGCACATGTCCTGACTAAAGTTCTTCTGGATGTGGGAGAGGGAACATCTAGAGCAGGCGGAAACTCCAACACTCAGCTAGTAAACAGTGGTGTTGCAAGTCTTACTAATTAATGTTTGCAAAATGTTCTGAGATTCCCCAGATAGAACACGTTACAGAAGTGAAATATATTACAAGTAATCTTTAGTGATGTACTAATAACACTGAAGGTAGGAATGCAGCCTTGTTATAACTAAAGGCTCGTGACAAGCTTCTCTTTCAGCAGGCTTGCTAACAGAAGGAACAGACTACAAGGCAAGTACAAAACTCCACTCCAAGGTGTGGTGCTTCAGAGGGGTAGCAAACCTCGTCCACATCAGCAATTTTCGTTGCTGAAAACCCACATGGGCATCAGGTGCTACATCCACCTTCACGTCCTGAAGTTCTGTGAGTGTTTGGCCTCCTTCAGTGTCGCTTCTCAGTGTTCACATGGAGATCTCATCACTGCTCTGCTACTGCAATGCACAAAACAAGCAAGTGGCCTAATAAATAACAGGTATGTTCCAACAAGTGAAACATCTGGATTGGAGTATGACTCCTTCATTGCAGGGTACAGGAAGGGCAGTGGTAGATCCCTTGGCTTCACCGTGAGCCTGGCTGACAGGATCACCATTCCCCTACTGGTCTCTTTTGGAATCATATTCTGGCCTCTTTAGTGATCCAGCATGAAAAATTTGTGCAAGGAACCACCCTCCAGATACCCTACCTCTCACCTTATTCAGCCCTGAACTTTGGCACCAGAGGTAAGAGAATAGGAGTGCATCTCACACAGATCTCTTCTCCATCTGAGAGTCCAAGGCATGCTGGAGGAGATTTTGAGGGCTGACACAGTCCCAGAACGGTGAAATGATGGTTTCAGGGATGCATTGCAGAGCACAGGAGGAAGACAGTGCCTCTGCAGAATGATTTCTTGGCTGCTGCATACCAAATGCACCAAGAAAGCAAATAAACTGGCAGTGACTAGGAAATGGCAGATCCATGCCAAAGCTGTGAAACAGTCACCCTCTCTCCTGAGTCCTTCAATGCAGCTCAGGAGTTTGACGGGTTGAGATCCTCCTGTCTCCTCCCTTGTTTGCTTCTGCCCATTTGAATTGTGGGGATCTCTTTTCTGTGCCGATTAGGAAGCAGCTGATTCCTTCCTAGCTGAGCAGATGGACCACATGTAGGGACTCCCCAGCCAAGCAAAGCTCCAGCAAGGCTACCCCTCCTTACTGACACTCATTACTCATTATTCAGAAATAACCAGCTGCTTCAGGAGAAAAATAAACAAGCAGTGACAAATAAAGCTGGCTCAGAAAGGGCAGGCAGAAAGGGAGTAGGAGTCCTGTGTCAGGTCAGGGGCATGGGTAGAGATGTGGGCACCCTTAGCTCAGAGCAGGGGAAGGGGAGCGTACAGGACAGGCAGAGTCATTTAATGCTACCATTGGAAAGCAGAGCATTGGAAATGGAAGCAGTGGCAGGGCCTTCATGTGGAAACCTATTGCCAGCGCCTGCAAGCACAGCAGTGTGGAAAGGCTGGGTTATTCCCCCGGGCTGCTTTGTTTTGGGAGTCATGCAATGAGATGACATCTCTGCAGAGCAGAGCCCTGGGTGGCTGCAGCCCTCTCTGTGTGCTCACCCCTGAGAGCACACCTGCGAGCAGGCGCTGCTGCTCCTGCGGGCCCTGTTTGATTCCTCCTCACTGCGGTCGGCCCCGGTATGAATGGAGAGACACACCCCGCTCCTTCCCGAGATCTTCTGTTCAGATACACTCATGCAAGTGTAATGAAGGTTTGTGGGAAAGGGCAGGCACCTGTGAATAGCATTGATTCACACTGAATGCAGGACGTGCAGTTCTTTATACTTGCTCTCCAGCCTCTTTGCCTGTGTCTACAGTAGTTGGACTTTTGCAGCAAGCCCCTTCCAGCTTCCAGAGAAATCAGTGAGGCTGAGGAATTGCAGGAGCAGCATGGAAGGTCAATGCACAAGCTCCTTTCCCCTCCGGCGCGAGGCAATGGGGTGTAAGTGATTTCTAAACTGAAGTCTGAGGTGATTACAGAACTCAGGACTTAATCACACAATTCCAATCCCCTGTCACATGTCGAGTGTCTAACACAGACCTTCAAAATATACCATGTGTTCTCAAAATATCTCATATCCTTATTCACTGCCATGGAAGAGGAGTATTAAAATCTTCAATTAAGTCCCGCAAGAGGTAAAGTTACGGACACAGACTGTAGAATGTGAACAGCAGAGAGGGAGTGAGAAACACTCTTCCTTGGATGATCTCTGAATCTTGTGGGAAAGCTTGTGGGAAAGCTCTTGTAACATCCTAGCTTTTCTCCTGAAGCCATCATCCAGCTACAAATCTCATATCTCCCTCCAAATCCCATACCTCCCTCCCAGGGCTTTCTGCTACCTCAAACCGTCACATCCTTCCTTCTCAGCTTTTACTGTCCCAGGTGAGGAACTGTCATTCTGAGGGACATAATTATTCCATTCCTTTGTTCCATTCTCCATGTTTCCTTCAGAAGCATAGTCCAAAAGGCCTACCTTCTTCCCTTGTGCAGCTCCCTTTCGGTCATCTCTGCCTTTAGGAAATTAAACCTCAGAGTTTGTCCTTGCCCTGCCTCTTACCCCTCCTCAGCTTCAGCAGGGCTGCTCCTTCTTTACAAAAGCACAACAACCCGCTGCCTGTTCACAGTTGTAAATCTCTTACCTGAAAAACTCTTAGACTGATTTTTGATTTATCTTCTCCCAATGATTTCATACATGGGCTTCCCTGCCATCTCTATGAGGCACTGATTTTCCATTGCATTTCCAAGAGCAGTCAAAGCCATCATCACCAGAAATGAGAGACACTCTGCCCCTGGACTGAGCTGCACTCCCACACAGCATTTCCTTTCCCTCACCCTTACTCCCCATCCACTTTCTGCTCAGAGAGCTGGAGAGTGGTGAGCTGCCTTTGGGCTTTGCAGCCAGTTTTTGGGTGGAGTAGTGGATGAGCTCATTGGGGCTGCACTTGCCCCAGTGTCGTATGACCTTCCTTCATTCAGAGAGAACAGCTGAGACCCTTTAACCCTTGCTGGCATTTAGAATCAGATGAGTTGCCCAGCCACTTTGAAAACAAAGTGTAATTAAGCTAATCATTCTGTTCAAAAATAGTGTTGTAAGATCTACAGAAGTAATTAGAATTGCCACACCATTACTATCAAGAAGCAGTACTGTGTCTCTTACACAGAGATTAATCTGGTAACTACCTTCATTTACCGAGATCATTTATAAATGTGTTTGGGGTTTGGGTTTTTTAACCTTCTCAATGCACAGAAAGTCCAGAAGTGGGGCTACAAACCGTAGGAGGTTCCTTTTATGGGGCTTTTGAAGGTCATAATTCTTTTGGAAGGGTGACATTTTCCTTGCTCCTTTTGCATCAAAATTTCTCTCTCTCTCTCTCTCTCTCTCTCCCTTTCTCTCTCTAGCATATCTATATACATATATATATATATAGATATAGATATATATACACACACACACACCTGTACATATGTACATAAATATATATATATATGTGTGTAGATGTGTGACATGGACTCTCTGGGAAGCTGCTAGGCTCCTAAGGACAGAGACCTTCTATTGCATTCCCTGCCCACTCCTTGTAATGGACAGAAAATGGTAGATCTGCAGAATCCACAATTTCACCTCCCAGCTCATTCCTTCAGATCAGGTATTAAAACACTCTGAGATTATAATTTTTGAAAGATTCTTAATGTGCATTGTAACTCTTGAAAAGTGACCAACTTTTCTTACATGTAAGGATCAAAGACCAACCCAATATCCTAAAGCTTGTACAAGCTGCACAAGAAAATGAGGATGGGAATAAATATGCTTGAAATGGAGGTGAGTAGAGTGTTAATAACTAGCTACCTTTCTGCAGATGAAATCAGCAAATGTAGATGTGCCTGAAAATATTATGCCCAGATTATATTGGCCTTGGAAAACTCTCAGGTCAGTGAATTTCCACAAAATGAAATGAACAACTGCTGTTCAACTAAAGAGTCAAATATTAATTCATGACTCTGTTGTGTGAGGTATATCACAGTTGAGAATGGATGCAGAAAAGAGAGATGTTGCATGTGAATGTTGACAAAGAGATTTATTAGCACAACTGCATTGTCCACTCCAGAACCATATCTCCATACAAAATCTAAAAAAAAAAATTAAATCAGACTTTAGATTTTGTGACTTTGAAGACAGTGTTAAGTATTTTTGACCAATGAACTTTTTTGCTCCTTTGGAAATAGAAGTTTAGCAGAGCGTTGACAGATAACTTCCTAGAGCAGACACTTTATGTTTAAAAAAATTTACCTTTTCTTCCTTGCTTTTATGCTGTGCTATCACACACTGCTAAAGCTGGCTGTGGTATGCTTTTGTGTACTTATGAACCTTTCTGAAAACATGCACTTATTGGAAAAAAAGGATCTTTATGAAGACGGAACTTTCTGATCTTTGTGCATAAACTTTTTCAGAAGAGGTATTTTTTCTCAGAAAATCTCTCTTCTGATTTATGTTGGTTTCTTCCTCCCTCTGTAGCCACCCCCTCACAGCCTTGCTGAAGTGGGGTTCTCACTGTTCCTGATAGTGTAGCTCCAGGCTTTGCAGCACTAAAAACTTCCACAGAAAAGTTATCAAAAAAATCCCCAAGATCTACACAGTCTCTTAGGCTCTCTCCATCCAAGATCTTACATTGAAAACATACTTATCTGCAAACAGTGATCTTGGATTTCTAGGTTGACAGTATTAATGAACATTGGTCAAAATCTGATCATTGAAACTGAAACCTTTTCTCTTTTTTTCCTTCGTTTGGTTATGTGGTCCTCTGTGGAGCACAGAAGTGGTGGAGAGGCTGAGGCTGGCAAAGGGATGGGCCTTGGGGAATAGGTCATGTTGTTTTTCTGTGTTGAGCTGGATGCAGCTGCAGCTAAAGAAAAACAAATCAGAAAAGCCCCAGTGGTTTGCACAAGACTTCCACCCAAGGTGAGAGAATCCTTATGAGACCGTCTGCGTTTTCTGGTTTTGGTACATTTTTAAACTGTGAATTCCAGACTCACCCATTTTTATGTGACCTAAAAATCTGACTGATGCTGTTTACTAGAGACAAACAGCTTGATAATTCAAATCTCTACAAAGCTAGTAATTAAAACCAGTTCCCCTGAAGTCTTTTTTTGATACAGCCTGTGTGAAATGAGTTTGTAATTTTCACCCAACCCTTAAACTCTGGCATAAATGGATTAAGGCTAATTTGGAAAACATTCCAGACAGGAATAAATCTTTACTGGAAGAAAGGGCAGAGAAATGTAATACATATTATCCAGAGGAAAATACAGAGACTTCAAGAGCCTGCATTGGTTAGCCCATCAAAATAGAAGCTGAAAGTGGAAGACTGCTTTCTATGCTGGGCCATGAAACACCAGTAAGGGAAGGCTATGTGAAAAAGAAATAGGTCAACACCTGCTGCTGGTCATAAATTTGGCAAGGAAATAAGAGAGAAGTCGATGACAACTAGAGTAATAGAACAGCTTTATAGGAATGAAAAATCCTAAGTAGTTTTAAGACAGTATCAGGTCTGTCTCTGGAGAGCCTGTGATGTGTCTGTCTCTAGCACATGGTGCATTCCCAGTGGAGCAGGTATGATTAGCTGGAAGTCACTCTCATCCCTAATTTGGAAGTAGTCACAGTCACAGATGAGCACTTCTCATCTTCTCTAAAATAGAGAATTACCAGTTACAGAACACACCAGTGTTCTTTCTAGAGGAAATCAGTATCTTCACGGATGGTATTCTTTCTACTCTGATCATAGATATTTAATACTGATGTAGCATGAGGGAAATAGACTACAGAAAGTGGCCAGCTTCACATGTGCCATCAAATTAGCATCTCACAGTGCCAGCATCATAAAGAGTGTGCTGGGCAGGAGGGTCTGTTACTCTGATCTTTCTCAGCATTTTTTCATTTATTTCATTTTCTTATTCTCATCTATAAAACTGGATCCTAAAAATTAGTTTTGCAATCATGTTTGTGGAGCAGTATCAGGAAGTCTGACATCAGATTCTCTGGTTTGGGTACACTGTACACAGCAGCTTTTCCAAACGACTTGCCAAACTTCAGATGGGGGTTCATAACCAGAATGAGGGAAAGGAGTCCAAAACCAGACCGGCAAGCAAGCAACGAAGATAGAGGGGAACATGAACTAAATCACAGGTATGCACAATTATAGGCAAGGTATGGGATATTTGTGAGGATAATGAATATCTTGTACAGACCAGCACATGCAAGCTTGTTTTTGAAAGGGTTAGTCAAAGAACAAGGAATAATCCAAGGAAGTCTGGGTGCCCTCCCAGCTCTATTTTTCACAACTCAATGATTTCTGTGACTGTGGTTTTGAAAGCGTAGCTGATGTCAGACAAGTTAGACTGCAGGGGAGCAGAGGAATATGGATACCATTCATACTATTCCCAAGAATAGAAGGCAAAAGCACAATCACTCTCAGACTCTGGGGTCTGTGGCTGCTGAGGTTTCTGTGCAGATGAGAGCAAACAGATTGAATTGGGTGTGACTGGAACAGAGAAGCAGCATGAGGGTTGGAGAGGCAAAGAAATGTCAAGAGCAGGAGTACTGGTAGAAGACTATTAGGTGTGCCTGTTGCTTTTAGACAAAGCTGTGAGGTGACTAGCTGTGGCATACTACAATATACAGATTGAAGCACGCAAGCACAGTAATTCATCCAGCTATTCCCATGACCCACAAACACTGAGCCAGTGAATGTGATAGACAGGAGCAATGGGAAGATGCTGCAGTCACTCACTGCCGTGTCCCTGCTCAGGCAGCAACACGTCTGCAGTGGGTGCAGTCCAGAAGCGTGTTTGTACCCGCGCTCATTTATTCATCATCAACAGAATGTTGCAAACAATCATAAGAATGCCAGTTACTTGCCAAGACACAGAGATTTCTCCTGCCTGACACTTGAGCTGGGCACGGCAATAACAGTACCAGTTTCCAGCTGGGTGCTACATACAGCTCAGTTTGAGTTTCACATCATGGAAGCATTTGTCATGGTCCCATTCAGCTGAGCACGGCAGATACATGAGCAGCACACCGAGTCCTCACTGTCCCCATCACAATGTGACACCTAAGGACGAGTGCAAGCACTGAAAAGCGCTAATTGGCAGCAATGCTAAAGACCTACAAGAAGCTGTGATACTACCATGATGTATATTGCCAGCTATATGCATTCATACAGTTAATAGGAAAGCCTACAATCAGTTCCTCCTGTTGTGCTTTTTGTTATTCATTTGTAGCACAGCAACACTTTGCCACCCACATAAAAGGCCAGGATTTCACTGTGCTATGAGGTGTACAAACAGAGAGCAAAAAAAGGTGGCTTCTATCCACAAATACTTCTCATCTAACTGCTTGGTGAAATGTCACCATCCATATACAGCCATTTGCTGAGCAATTCATCTGGCACCTCTCCAGTCTGCTAGGCAACATGACCATCAGCTTTGCAACGCCCAAGAGCTTGCACTGTTAAAGAGAGCATTCAGCCAACTTCTCTCATGTAAATGCTGCTCTCTGCCAACTCTGTGTGGCTCTAGGTTATCAAGTTTTTTGTATATGAATGTTTTCATATGAAAATATTCTTATGAGAATGTGGGTTAAAATTAATACTTCACTGAAGTAGCAGCTGCAAATGTTTTACAGAACAAATCCTACAAGTGGTTTCTCTGTTTCCAGCCACTAAAAACTGACTCACAAACTCATATTATCTGGTACCCCAGAGAAGGGATGGAAGTTTCATATGTGTTGGAAATGTTGAGCAGTATGGTGCCTAAACTGTGTCCATGCCAGGCCTCTCCACCTGCCTGTTCTGCAGCTCTCAGTCCAGCTACTCATTTTCTTTTTCATTTCTACCCAAAACTTCCACCTTGGTGTGTTGTTCTTCCTCATTATCCATCTTTCTTACCTTTTCTCATTCCCTTCCTTCTCATAGACCGGAAGAGTTTAAGGACTTCTGTAGGAAGTGCTGAAGGCAAGTCCCAAGGCAGAGTGTAGGAACACCTGATGTGTCAGGATCTCAGCAGCAGACTCAGCCCCAAAAGGAGGGACCAGGAGCCGTGGCTGTGTTCCTCCATGCAGGGGTAAAGAGGGAGCCTGAGAAAAAGCATTCCTGGCCATCTGTTACAAGTCCTGAGACAGTTAAGAACTTAGCAGAGGAAGGAGAAAGAGGAATATGAAGATGAAGAGCAGAAAGGATCTTGGCAAGGCATCAAAGGTAGAGCATCATGGTTGAAGAGCCTGGCTCACTTTGTCACAGCTTTCCCCAGCATGACTGGGTGTTGATCTAGAGCCTCACTGATGAGACAGCAGAAGCACAAAAAGTCAGGAAGGAGGATCTGGGCAGGGAGTGCCCTTTGGAGTAGAAAGGCAGGAACAGCAGGAACAACTTGAGGGCAAGTTCTCACTGGAGGCATGGGGCACAAGCACTCTGGAAAAGAAAGGCTGGATGCAAAACACATATAAATATGTATTGTGTGAGATCAAGCAGAAGGAAGAGGAAGGCACATCCAGCTATTGCCACAGGAAAATCCAACAAGGGTGGGATACTTCCCCACCCATCCCCACCCATTCCCACCCCCAGCCACCACTAGCACAGCTCTGACAATGCTGGTATGTTTTTTCTAACTCTGGACAGATTTCTTACTGTATCAAGCACACTGCAGCAAAACCAGCTCAGGTAATTTGGAATTGAACACACTTAATAGTGTTGTGGCAGAAAACACACTCAGCAAGGAGAGGGTGACGCTCTAAGTTTTGCATGAAGGTCTCCAACCCTCCTACATTCAATATAGGACTGGGTGTTGCCACCCTTATTCATGTGACATGGTTTACTACAAGAAGTCTTGTAGAGTCTTACTGTAGCCAGCAGTCCAGAGATGCTATGTTTTTATCCCAAGCACTGCAAAAAACAGCCAGCAAGGATGATATTCCTTGTCAATGCAAATGCAAAAAAACACCACCTCTAAAGTGAGCGGTGCTACACTCCTGTGTGTTTCCATAATGAAGTTGGACTGCTCTTTAAAATACAAACTTGCCCTGGAGCTTTTTCAGCTGTTCATCCCTAAATATGAATCCAGACATTTCCTGGACAGTGTAGCCCAGCGGCAGCAACAGGGGCCAGCAACTGCACTTGATGAAGCCATGGAATAGCTGAATCAAACACATTCAAATCCATGTAATAAAAATGTTCCATCTCATCTTTTTCCCATGCCGAAAGCTATGCAATTACCTTTTTAAATGGTTTTTCATACTTTCAATAAAAATAACCATTAAAAAATAATAGCAAACCTGGAGAATTGCTTTGGAAAACACCATAATTGGTATTCAGAAGTCAATTTTCATAGTTTATTATCAAAACTGGTATGAAAGTATGAAGGTATATTATCTTCTGTGGTCAGTCAGGGACTGGCAGATTTTCATATTATTTTTTCCTTTTAAAAAGATAGAGCTTTGAGCTTGAATTCAGTGTAGTACTCCAGACAATTGTTGGATCAGATAGCCATTCCATCCAATAAACATGCAGAAATTTTAATTGATATTTTATAATTAAAGTCCAAACTCAGAAGGAATAATAATAATTAGTGGGGAAAGTACATAATATGGTCAGAAATTACAGCATAGCCAAGAGATTTCCTTCAGGCAACGGAAATATATTACCCTCAAGATTTCTTAAAGCAAAATCAGTATTTTGATTTATTTGGAATGGGTTTTGTGGTGCTTTTTCTTTTGAAGCCCACTTCAGATTCCAGTAACCACTAAAGGGATGATGCATTTGTCTGAGGAAGAGTTAATAGTCTCATTCATACTGTCTTATTGCCAAATGTCCCAAACAGGAGGTAGTCATTCTCACTGCTAAACGTTGTGCAAATACAAGGCAGGAGAGAACATCTGTCCCTCTGGGCTTCCCAGACAACCTGATACCTCAAAACACAGAGCAGGCTGTGAGTGCTAATAAGAATTTTTCATCTTCTACCGCCAAAGGTTTTATTCTCCTCCCCTGCTCTCATTAAAACACCCTGGCAAACATCCAGACAGAGGTGGTGACCAGGGAGGATCTGTAGCATGGACTGTAATGCCTGGCCTGGCACAGGGCAGTACAGCATTCTCAAGCCAGTGGATGCCTGGGCAGATATATTCTTGGCTTGGAAATTTTGGTGTCCCCGAGGTCATCTCACTCATCTGGAGTTCCTGCAAACCTGTTTCTGTGAAGGTCTCCACGAACCATGAGAAAACACATAATGTCAAATTGTTCTCACCACCAGCTCTTGACATCTTTCCACTGTGGGAAGGAGTTCTGGGGAGCAGACACTCCTCACTTCCATCTGCGCTCCCTGTGAGCCTCCCATACCACATGACAGGTCCAGAGAGAGACACAAAAAGTACTGGCAGCTATGTATTGCCTTGGGAAAATGTCATTTCCACTTTGCAGGGTTCCTCAGACACTTGCTGGTGCCATTTATTTGTGTTTACTCCCTGTCATGTGGTACAGCAAATGGAAAACATGGCTTTAGAGCTCTCTCAAGAACAGTTCCCAGCAACGACCTCCTCTCATTCTTCTATTCTTTTTTATTTAATTTAATGCGTGCAGAGTGGTAACAAAGATATTAAAAGTTGAGAAGTGTACTACAAGAAAACTATTTTATTAAAGCATTAAAAAAATTGTTTCTTAGCTCTAACATTTTTAAGGGCTTTTCTGTCATCTTTCTCCTTTTCCTCACACCCTGCAATTCTCCTTAAGAAGCTCTTTTGGACAGGTTTCCCTCCATCACTGGAGATTTAAGGTCCAAATAAATTTTGTTCTGTTGATTGAGGAAGGTCTGTGCTTTCCTGGCACTCATGACTTTGGGCTCATCAGCAGTCCAATGTAAATCCAATCTGCTTCACCATTTACTCCCCTTAATTTATCAAAGTTTGACATTTTGAAATAATACCAGTAACGTATTTAGAAAACTACTAGGAGGCTTTTTTTTTCTTTAGCCTATCCTCTTACAGACACTGATTAAATGTAATCAAATTATGAGCAACATTACCAGCTAATGTAACAATAATTTTCATGTTATCATTGAACAAGGTAGGATTATGAGTCACACACTGGCTGAGGCCAAACTGTAAAAAATGTGGTTGTCCTGCTACACTGTACTATACCACTGAAGTATCTGACAGTATTTCTTCCTAATAATACTGCAATCTCTGTCCATTTCTAAGTGTAAGAGATTGTCAGACACATAGCAGCATTCTGCTAAAACCTTTTCAGGTCTCCTTTTCTGAACTGAGTTTGACTTAAATGGATTCTCTTCCCCCATATTTTCTCTTCATTTCTTTCAGTCATATTTCTTACACTTTTACAGTACTCCTGCTTGACATTTTTCTCCATTTCTGCTGCTCCTCATCACTGTATATCTTTCAATATCTGTGTTACAATTTGGATGACAAGTGGGACGTATCTCTATTATCTTAACACTTTCTACTTTCATATCTTTCTCTTAGTTCTTGGGGGTTCTGCCCACCAGTGCTGTTCTATAGCTCAATTTAGGCTTACAGATTTCCTGTTTCTTTAGACAAAGATTCCCCAGTCACATATACCCACTTTTAGTTTCTGCATTTACCAGGTTCTCTCTTCTCTGCTCCCTCTTCTGATTTCTACCTGCAGGTCACAGTCCAATTAGTTTTCAATTTAAGTAGACATGTGAGTAGTCAGAATTTGCCCATTCATTGTCCACATAGGCGTGTACAGACAATATGGGCAGGATTTCACAACCATGTTCACAGGCACCTGCATATGCTCTCTCGTTATAGCCAGTGGTACTTAAGTCAAAACAACCACTGGAGCTTGGGGAATGATTCAGTTCATCCTAAAATAGCCATCTAAATATTTATTCAGTTGATTCAGTATAGGTCATCATTTCAGATGCTCTGTCACGCCCAGCACAGCGCCTAGTGCCTGTCCCAGAAGGCTGTGCATCCCCCAAGGTTCCTGATGGGAACCTTATTCTCCCATCACTTCATCCCCTGGGTTAGTCACCCCAGGCCCCTTAGCAGCCACAGTCAGTCACCCCCACTGGATCCAAAAGTGGATCAACCACACAAAGCAGATTAACCACGAGACAACATTTCTGTGCAAAGAAGAATTTCAGACTTCACAGGATTCAAATATTCTGCAGTGAAAACAGTAAAATCATTTAATATGAAAGTGGTAATAAGAATGTTCTTGTGCTAGAGCTGAAATTTATCAAGAAAATTTTACAGATACATGTTAATTATTATGAATCCCTATCTGCCTTTTTAAATTTCTCATTCAAATAATACAATCATCTAACCAGGGAGAAGAAATAATACTAGGTGGCCATGGCACACTGAAAATCATAATTTGTGGTCTAATAAAAGCGTTCAAAAATGCTTTTCACTGAATTAAAAACACGTAAACTATCAAGAATATTTAGAAATAATGAAATATTTTTAGATGTAAGTTCTGTACTGAAGCATTGAGGACAGACCTGACTTTATCTGATAATTCATTCACAGTGAATAATCTCACTGCCTCTACTGACTGAAAATCTCTGCATAGTCAACAAGGACAGACAAAAGGGAAAAGCAAAGGAAATGCATGTTCATTCAAATATCAGCTAAAACAATGCTAAGATGTTGAGCTTTCCTTGAAAATATGAAACAAATCTTCAAAGATGCCCAATATCAGTAAGAGGGAAAATACAAGTACATGCATTGATTGCAACTTGGTAGTTTAAGAGAATTAACCAAAAATGAAAGTATATTTCTTATGCCAGGCAAGGGCCAAACCCCATTCTGTTAACACTTGCATCAGCAAGTTAGAAATTTTATGACGTGAGACTGGGCTTTTATCTTTGAAATACTGAATGCTACTGAGGTCATGGTAACATGTAACTGACAGCAGGATAAATTCCTCCGTCAAATTTTAATATGATTTAAATTGATATTTCAGAGACCAGGTACCTAAATCCCTATTTTTAAAAATGCCCTTAAAGGTTTAATTCTTCCTTCAATTACAGCATTTTCAACTGGCTTTAGAGTGGTTATTTTGGATTTATATTAGCACAAGTGAGATTAGAATCGGAGCCAGAGGCAGTTCACATTCCATGCAGCTCTCAACAGAAGAAAAACAAGAGTTGAAGCACACTGTCGAGTGAAATAACTTGGATTTTCATCTTTCATATCTTAAATTATAAGATGTTTTGAATGTGTGTCCCCTTGTGTTTGTTCACCTAACTAAATAAAAACACTAGTTGCCTTACAGAACATATTATTCATTTTTCACTCTTAGTTAAAAAAGCCCCAGCAACAACAAGAAATAAAATTCACCAAAACAGCTTTAATTACTTGATAGCTTGATCGAAAATGTTTCTTTATGTTATAAAGAAATTACAGATATTACTGCCTGGTACTTTAAAAGGAGAAGAAACCCATTGAAACCAGGAAAGAATAGTGAACATAATGGCTTGTCTAGAGGTCATAGGATGAAGAAATTGTAAGGTTATGAAGAATGTCATGGCATATTGAGGGCTCTTGTGGGAATTAATCAAGTAACAGACAGTCTGTAAAATGCCATTGAATCTTTCTTCCCAGTTCATGGTGGGATCAATTATTTCTTTGTGCTCTCTGCTAGATGTTTCTCTTATCTGTTCTTCAAAACCTCTCCCATGTCTTCTAGAGATGCCTTCTCTTTCACTGTATATTTCTGTTTGCCTAAGACACTTGTCCTTTGAGATCTTCTAATCCCACCATAGCATTCACTTAAAGGTTTAGTTAGCAGTACACTTGGCACTTCATATACTGGCGGAACCGTCTGTCTCCAGAGAACTATAAAACTGAAATAAACCTCATTACCTGTTTTCCATCTCAATTAATCTGAATTAAGTGGCTTAATTCAGGATTGGAAAACTGCCTAGGTTACTGAGATTGTCTCTACTAGATTATCCACCACAAAAATCCAAAGGTTCTCCAAGGTGTGCTATAAAGTTTCCCACAGGCTCCTCCCAGAGAA